>PVKV010006236.1:0-107019 GCA_004027835.1 Alouatta palliata
ACACACACACACACACACACACGCGTCCCTGATCACACAACTCATGCATACAGACACACACACACTGCTCTGATCTCACACACACACAGACACACAAACACTGCCCTGATCTCACACTCATGCGCACACGTGCCCGCACACACACACGCGTGCCCGCACACACACACGCGCGCACACACACACACACGCGCGCACACACACACACACACGCACATGCACTGCCCTGACCCTATCACTCCGCACATTTAAGCTAAGCTCATGAAAGCTGCTCGTGCGTGTTTTTTGGCAAGTCTCTCTCACACCTTTAATCACACTAGCCTGCCCACCACCAGTCCATAAAGATTAGGAAATCGATTGCTAACTTACTCTTGGGTTAGATAATAAAATTTTTTGAAACATGCAACCTGGTGGAAAGTATCTGTGAAGGGCCCTTTCAGAGTCTGTTTCAGGCTTTGCAAGTTTATCACGGCTCTGAGGTCGGGGAGGCTGTGAGGGCTCCTCCATGCCCAGCAGATGCGGGCAGAGCTAGCGTTCTCATGGGAGATGGACAGGCGGCAGCGTGTGAACAGTCCCCCGCATGCAAGTGAGGATTGGGGCAGGGCAGGGTTGCCGCAGGGATGAGCTGTGCCTGGGAGTGCCAGCTCTGGATCAGGTGGCCAGGGATGGTGATGCTGAAGAGGAAGGCTCCAGTGAAGCTCTGGAGAAATGTTCTGGTGCCTTTATGTGCAAAGGCCCCAGTACAGGGCCCTGTACAGGTGAGGAGCAGGAAGGAGCCAGTGTGACTGAGGCCAGTGTGGCTGCAGCAAGGAGCTGGAGGCAGGAGAAGAACTAGAAAGGAATGGAGGGCTCTCCCCAGTCCTGATCACCTTCCTCCTCCACCCCAGAGCCCCAGGGTGCCGAGCCAGGAGAACTGGAAAGGAATGGAGGGCTCTCCCCCGTCCTGCTTGTCCTCCTCCTCCACCCCAGAGCCCCAGGGTGCCGAGCCAGGAGAACTGGAAAGGAATGGAAGGCTCTCCCCAGTCCTGCTCGTCTTCCTCCTCCACCCCAGAGCCCCAGGGTGCTGAGTCCTGCCCACCTGCCCCCCAGGCCACGGCATATCATTGCCACTCAGGGCAAAGGTTCTGGAGGGGACCTCCAACACCACGCCCCTTTGCCCAGGGAGCCCCCGTGGACCCTCGGAGCCATGGACCTGCTCCTTGGACTTGTGAATGGTGCTGAGTCCTGTTTCCTTTTTCCCTTTTATTTGTTGCTTTGTGTATCTGGGACAGCTTTATCTGTCCCAGCCTGCCATTTTCCTCCCCTGGGGCGCCTTGCCTGGGAGGCCTGGGAGCAGCGTCCACACACCACCCAGCGGAGGCTCCGGGCCTGGAGTTAAAACAGAAGCGCAGGCAGCGGACAGACTCCAAATTTCCTTCAGCGGGAATCTGCAGTAGGAAGGCTCCTGGGCCCCTGTGTCCCCAGGCACACCCACATGCATGCACGTGACACACCTGTTGGCCCATGGAGAAAACTGTCCCCACCGAGGTGTGGGCTGCTCAGCACCCACTGATCAATTGCCACATTCCGAGCTGCCTTCAAGCCGACATGGTCGCTCTCTGAGGCTCGCCCAGCCCCTGCAGCCTGGACTCCGGAGTTCTCCTAGGACCTGAGGATTGGGGCAGGGCAGGGCTGCCGCAGGGATGGGCTGTGCCTGCGTGTGTGCCAGCTCTGTGTGTGGGTGCCACAGACTTGCGCTTCCAGACCCCCACAATGGATGGCTCAGGCCTGTGGCTCACCCTCTGCATCCGTGACCACCACCACCACCATCCACCCTCTCTGCCTAAGCATCACTTCCGCCGGGTGGGGCTTCATCTGTGTGCGAGTCAGCCTTCTAGAAAACTCTTTGCTCTCCTCTCATAGGCAGGCCTTGGGCAGTCAGGTGATGAAGCACCTTCCAGGGAGGAGCACCTGACCTTGCAGGGGAGACACATGGGGCCCCACACAGGCAGGACAGGACAGGGAGGTGGGCAGGTGCCCTCTGAGGGGCAGGGTCGGGGCAGGTTGGGTGGGAGTCTGGCATCGTGGCTGACTCCCGGGCCTCTCGCGGCCTGGTTTGCTCAGTCTTGCTTCCTCCTTGCTCTGTTTTCCCTGCCACCTGCACTGGGGTGCATGCTGCTTCTTTCTCTTGCCCTCGACCTCTGACCTCAGTCATGACCTTTAGCCAGTGCATCCCTGGCGCGTCTTACTCTGAGGTTTCCACGAGCATGAGCCTCCCAGTGTCGCTGTGGCTGCTTTCATCTCCTGCATGGTTTTGCTTGAGTGTGGATTCATATTCAGACTCTTTTGGTACACAAAGACCCCCAAAGTGGATGAATGCTCTATTGAGGTAGATGCCCAGTTGGGGGCCCGAGGCCTGGCTGGCCTGTCCTTCTGGCCCAGGGTTTGCTGAACACCCCAGCCACGTGCTCCAGGTGCACACCGAAGCTTCAGCTCAAGATTCACCTCATAGGAGGGCATCTAGCACAAGCCACTTCCTCTAAGAGGCGACCAGGGTGGCCAGGACTTACTTGCCATGAGACTTTGGCAAGTTGACAAGTACAGACAGGGGTGGAAGGCTACAGGCTTCTCTACCAGCATTGGCAAGCACTTAATCCAAGCCCCGAGGCTCCAGCTGCAAACTGGGATGGGAATCTGATGACACCAACCCTAGAGGGATGGAGGGAAACACAGAGGACAGCTTCCACATGTCTGCGCTGAGCACTCGCAGATAATAGTTTCCACATGTCTGCGCTGAACACTCACATACATGAGTGTCCTCAGAAGGCCACCTCCTCATGCTTCGCCAAGGAATCTGCCCTTTCCTCAGCCATGGTTGACTGAGTCCTACCAAGGAAGGAAGGGTTTCAGGCCACACCCCAAGGACAGTGCTGGATGCCCCAGCCAGGCCAAGGTGGTCAGATTTCCTTGAAAGGGTCTGAGCAAAGGCACAGAGATTGAATTAGACTGAGCTGGGCCTGAAGACGTGAGGGTCTGTAGAGGAGGAGTGTGATAGCTCAGTGTATGAAGCTGTGGGTTTTCCACCTGCCCTTGCAACCCTGGGGACCCTCATGGCCCTTGGTGAGCCCACACGTCAGGAGAGGAACCAAGAGGCAGCAGAGGATCCAGACTTAGGACGCAGAAAAGTCCCGCCACAGCAAGGGTGAATCGAGGCCAGAGAAGGAAGGGGGCAGGGGTGGGGTGTAGGACCCCGAGTCCGCAAGAGGTGAGGGTGGGGTGCCAGCAGCACCAGGGGAGTCACCAAAGCTGAGTGCCAAGATGTGGTTGAGTGGGGACCCACTCCTGGTGCCTGCCCCTTCAGCCCAGAGACCATGTGTGGCCCAACTCCCCAGCCAGCAGGGTCGTCCTAAATACCTGTATGAGTTTCCTTGAGTTCTTGTGCAGAGGACAGGAACTGCATGGCTTAAAACAGCAGAAATGCACTGCCTTGCTGCTCTAGGGGCCAGGAGTCTGAAGTCAAGACGTTTACAGAGTCATGCTCCCTCCAAAGGCCCCTGGGGCATCCTTCCTCGCCTCCTCAGTTCTGCTGGCCCTGCACATCTGATGGCTTGCGGCTGCCTGTGTCCTTCAGTGGCTGCCCTCCCTCTGTGCCTGTCTCTGTGTCCACTCCTCTTTTTATGAGGACGCCAGTCCTGGGGTCTGGGGCCCACCCTAACGCGGCATGACTTCATCTTGCGCAAAGACCCTCCTCCAAATAAGGTCATATCAAGCTTCTGAGTGGAAGTGGATTTGGGAGACACTAATCAACCCAGCACAATGCCCCCTCCTCCCATGCTCTCTAAAGAGAGAAGGCCCTTGGACACCTTGAGCGGACATGGTGACCTGAAGATGAAGGTTTCTAATGAGCTGGACACACTGCGCCTGGAGCGGCAAGTCGGGGCGGTGTTGGTGTATGGGCAAGCCAGCATGGGGGGCACCAAAGGCCTGTGGGAAAACCCTGTGTGGAGGATGGAGAGAAGAAGGATGGAGCCGGATGGAGTGGGGACCTGCAGCCTGTCTCCCTGTCCCTGTGATGCTGTCACGTACACCTGACTTTCCGTAGACCTAAGCCCTACTTTTTTCTTTTTTTTTTTTTTTTTTTTGAGAGGGAGTCTCGCTCTGTTGCCCAGGCTGGAGTGTAATGGCACGATCTCAGTTCACCGCCATCTCCACCTCCCAGGTTCAACCTCTGCCTCTCCTGTCTCAGCCTCCCAAGTAGCTTGGATTAAACATATGAGCCACCACTCCCAGCTAATGTTTTTGTATTTAGAAGAGACGGGGTTTTACCATGTTAGTCAGGCTGGTTGTCAACTCCCGACCTCAGGTGATCCACCCACCTTAGCCTGCCGAAGGGCTGGGATCAAAGGCAAGCTCCATGGCGCCTGGCCCCAAAGCCCGCCTTTGACTGGAGCTATGCTGCGCAGGATCGATAGGCTTCTGCGGGTGTGTGGCCGGCCCAGCATCCCTGGCTTTCCTTCCCTGCTGCTGTCTATATCGTTTGGGCGGAGCTGAACCCCAGAGTTGCTGGCTGCACGTGGGACCAGTGCCTTCCCTTTCGACCCTACCATCAGCTTGGGAGTTTACTCACAGCTGAATTCGAGTAAAGTGAGGAGCAGAGAGTGATAACTGGTAGGATGAACCCTAGAGCTGGCAATCCCCTAGCCACTCGGAGGAGAAGGCCTTTGGAGAGCCAAGACCCAGGGGAAGCTGAACTCAGACAGACTTGGTGACATCATTGGAGGCACCGGGTCCAGCTGAACCTTGAACTGTGTGATCACAGGAACCAGGAAATTCACCTTCCAGTCCAAGTTGAGTTTCTGTCACTCACCCCTCAATAAAGTGTTGATGGGAGGGCGTCTGGGTAACAACTTCGTCCCAGTTGACCACACCCATGCCACTGCCAGCCCGGATCTGGGGTACAGCCCAGCCACCTGAGGGCATCCAGTTTGTGCCCCATGAGGGTCATGGCCATGCTCCAGGGCAGAGAACAGGAACTCAGTCCCCTGTGAGACCAAGAGGAGACAGCAGGTGGAGAGGCCAGCCTGCACTGAAGCCGGGGCCACCAGGCTTGTCCCCCCGCCCTGTGGACACGCTGGGCTGCACCATTTCTGAGGGAATCTCCATGACTCAGTCCTGGGCGTTGCGGCTGGGGCCAGGCCTTAAAATGGCAGCAGGTGCAGTCAGCCTGGGAGCCCCGGCCTTGCTCTTGCTTCAGGTCACAGGAAGAAAGGATGGGTGGCCTCTGGGGATCCAGAAAGGACTGGTGGCCTTCTCTTCAAGGAGCGTGGTGAGGGGGGGCATTGTGCTGGGTTGATCAGTGTCCCCCAAATCCACTTCCACGCGGAAGCTCAAAATATGACCTTATTTGGAGACAAGGTTTCTGCAGATGTAACTGGTTAAGATGAAGCCATGGGGCCTTAGGGAAGGCCTCTGTGTCCAGGGCCTTCCCCATAAGGTGGCCACCAGGAGGCTGACCTCAGGGACATAAGGACTGGAGCGTGGGGATATTTGGAGAGGCATGAGGCCTCCTCTGTGAGTGGACACACATCAACAAGAAAGGGAGCCCCCGACGGAGACAGAGCAGTCCCTGAGACGTGAGGGTCCTGTCCTGGGACAAAGGTACCCTGAGCTCAACCCAGGACGCCCAGCAGCTGTCGGCCAGGCTGCACTTCTCCCACAGCCTCTCGACACCATCTCTATGTCTTCTGTAAGATGAGGTCCCCTCCATCACCCCCGGGCCAGGGATCTCAAATGCAAGGCCACCAACCAGTCAGTGGCCTGGGGCTGGAGCCCACAGTTTCCCGTGGCAGCCATTAGGACACTTGCCAGAGAGGGGGTGGTGAGCTGGTTTCCATGGAGACGGGCTCAGGATCCCCAGAGGCCACCAGTCCTTTCTTCCTCTGACCTGAAGCAAGAGCAAGGCCAGGACTTAGAGGCCAACTGTGTCTGCCTCCGTCTTGAGGACTTAGACTGAGGCTGGCAGAGGCCATCCAGGCCACTCCCACTGTTTCACAGATGAGAAAACCGAGGCCCACAGAGAGGGGGGTCTTGCAACAAGTCACGGAATTGATCAGGGGTAGAGCTGGATGCCTGCCGCCCCAAGGCTCCACCATCTCCCGTGGAAACCCAGGCCCCTGTTAGAGCCTGAGGCGGCATCTCCACACCAGGCTGCTGGGAGACCTGCGGTCACCAAGGGCAACGTCACTCTTGCAGCAGCCAGTGGGCTGTGGAGCAGCAGACGGGAGCTCGAGTGTGGCCTGGGTTCCCAGGCGGAACGAGACAAAGCTAGGGGGTGCCTGGCCTTTCAGGCAAACGTTTCTGTTACCAGGTGGTCTTTGAATTCTTTCCCGGACTAAATATATTTCCTTGGGCATTTTGGTCTTGGTACAGAAATAATTGGTCTGCTCTCACCTTTTCCAGATGACAGGGCATCTTTCAGGGCAGCTGAGCAGGCCCGGGTGGAGGGCGCAGAGGCATGGCTCCAGTGCAGGCAGGACCCTGGGTGACACCTGCGCAGGGATGGGACCCTCACCCGACCTGGCCTCAGTCTCCCCACCTGTGTAACGAGGAAGCGGACTGGCCACAGCTCACGGTCCATCCATGTCCACCACCCTGCTTTCAGCACCACAGGAACTAGAGCTGAGTTCTGTCAGCAGGCGCCAGGGGCCACCGCCAACACCGGGGGCCTCTTCCCCACATTGCCAGCATCCTGGCTGTTTCTTCAGCTGACTTCCTACAGACCCAGTATTTCCCCTTCCATGGGTTGAGTTTCTAAAATCACATGACTGTGTTTTTCTTTTAATACAGAAAAGCATAATAAAGGAATGAAAGCCCAAACCCCCACTGACATTTTCTAAATGTAAGTCATACGTGCGCCTGGGAAGAAAGCACAGAGGACTCAGAAAGTCCGAAAGAGGGGACTAAAAGGCCCCACCGCAACCCCTGCCCCTCTCCCGGTGGAGCACAAGTTATCAGCACATGCAGGGGAGTCGGTCAGGAGCTCAAGCTCACATCCCCCGACGACCGCATGCTACCTGTATCACCTGGGCAGGTTTTCCCAATACCTCAATTTCTCCATCTGCAAAGTGGGCAGGACGGGAATGCTTACCTCCTGGGGAACTCAGGACTCGCCAAGTTAGCTGCATTCGGGGACCTGGAAGAGACTCTCCAGGCAGCAACCCCAGTTCACACGCTCCATGCTGCTGTGAGCAGTGACTGCATATTCTTCCAGAAGTATCTATGCATTTTTTTTTTTTTTTTTTTTTTTTGAGACAGAGTCTCCCTCTGCCGCCAGGCTGGAGTACAGTGGGGTCATCTTGGCTCACTGCAACCTCCACCTCCCAGAGAATCAAGCAATTCTCCCACCTCAGCCTCCTGAGGAGCTGAGATTACAGGTGCGTGCCACCACGCCTGGCTAGTTTTTTTATTTTCAGTGTAGACAGGGTTTCACCATATTGGTCAGGCTGATCTGGAACTCCTGACCTCAGGTGACCCGCCCGCCTCAGCCTCCCAAAGTGCTGGAATTACAGGTGTTAGCTACCACCGAGGCCTATACATCTATTTTTTCTTTGCCTTGTCTATTTTAGAGACCTGTCCATCTCAACCCATGCAGACAAATGCCTTGCTCTTTCTTAGGTGCCACCAAGCATGGTTGCAGACCTCCCACCCCCAATGCCCCATCTCTCGCTGTTAGCCAACAGTGCTGGGAAGGTTCCAGGACACTAGGAGTTAGACTCCTCGAAGCGTCGATTCTGGCCACACTGCTTATGCATATTGTACTCGGCTGATTCGCACTCCCATTGCCCTGGGCGAGTGACCCTGGGCATCCAAAGGCTGGGTGCTTTCCAGTCTGAGTGTGGTGGTCTGTTCTTCTCATGGCTGTGTTATCCCCGGCCTCTGTGGACCCACCAGCCAGACTGCTGATGCCCGGCACATTCGCAGGAGCCTGACTTGGGGGCAGCCTTGTGAGGCAGTGTGGTGCAGCAGACAGGCAGGGATGAGGCAGGGCCGCCAGGGCCGCTAGGGCCCAGGGCAGCTCCTGGACACCTCCAGGGAGGCGCAGTCCACAGCCAGCTCCTCGCACCTTGTCAGGCCTGCCCTGCACTCAGCTCCCAGATTTTACAGAAGGAAGTCCCTGCCTTTAGGCCCAGTCAAAAAAATTGGACTGCGATATTATCAACCAACTCTCTCTGGCTCTTTCCTCAGTCGACCTCTGCAGCCTGGGGCTGGCTCAGACGCCTGCCTTGGGGCCCTTTGGGGCGGCCGTGGAGTCAGGGCCATCTGTGATCTCCTCAGCAGGTTCGGTCCCCACCCTGGAGAGCTGGCCAAATTGTGGAAACAGCCGGATGCCATTCTGAGCCAAGCCCAGTGGAGAGGTGATGTGGCCAACCCAGGTCACCTGTCCAAGTGACCACAGAGCAGTGACACCCATCTGCCCCATACCATCACTCAGAGAAAGTTTCAGAAGAGGGGCTCCAAGCATGTGTCCCATGATAAAGAGGCGGCCTCTGCAATGGTTCATTTTAGTGTCAACTTGGTGGGGCCACAGCACCCAGATATTTGACCAGACATCACTCTGGGTGTTTCTGCGAGGGGTGTGGGGATGAGACTCACATTGGAACCAGTGGGCCCGGCAAAGCAGTTCCCCTCCCTAATATGGGTGGGCCTCATCCAATCAGTTCACAGCCTGAGTAGGACAAAGGGGGTCCAGTCCCCTGAGTAAGACAGAATTCCCCTTGCCTGCCAGCCTTTGAGCTGAATGCCTTTGGACTTGAACTGAAATGTCAGCTCTGTCTAAGCTCAGGCTGCCATAGACTGTGTGGCTTAAGCAACAAATATTTATTTCCCACAGTTCAGGAGGCTGGAAGTCCACATCACAGTGCCTGCCAATTTGGTTTTCCTGAGGACCCACTTACTGCTGGCCTTCCTCTATGTCCTAATGTGGCGGAGATCAGAGAGAGACAGAGAGATGTCCTGTCTCTCTTTATAAGGGCACTAATTTCATTCATGAGAGTTCCACCCTCCTGACCTAATTACCTTCAAAACGCCCCACCTCCTAAGATCATCACATTGAAGGTTGGGGTTCACCGTATGAATTTTGGGAGGACGTATCTAGTCCCTAGCAGCCTCTTCCAGAGCTCCAGCTCGCTGACTGAAAATCTGGGGACATATCAATTCCGTTATGGCATGAGCCAGTCCTTTACAATAAATCTGTGTGTGTGTGTCTGTGTGTGTGTGCGCGCATTCTGTTGGTTCTGTTTCTCTGGAGAACCTTGACCAATAACAGCTTCCAGGGTGACAAGGAGACTCACAGGGAGAAAGTGAAATTTAACACATTGGTTAATATAGTCACAAGATTCTCATCAACTGCCACAAATGGGGTCTGGCCACAGCCACGGAGCTCAGCCACGTCTGCATCTTTGCAAATGCTGCTGGATGTGCCAGCCTGCTGTCCTGCCCAGCCTTCTCCTGCGTGGCTTTTCTGAACTGCCTTCCAAGCTCCTCCCAACCCCGCAGGGTCTTCTTCATCGTGCGTCCTTAGCGTCCTCATCTGCAGCCCCCAACCCAACACTCGGATTCCTAGCTCCTGGAGGCCAGAGGCCACACCTTTCCCTCTCCCTGTCTTGGGAAGTGACAGCAGTGAGTGCACCTGCTGTCTGTGGCTGGTGGTGGGGTTGGAGGAGAGGAGAACAAGCGTGGATCAGCCCTGAGGATGCCGTCCAAAGACCCAGTGCTGGGTCCAAGGCCTGATCCCAAGAACCAGGACCTTGTGCCTCAGTGTCCCAATCTGTGAAAAGGGATGTTGGAATCACAGGTGTCAAAGTTCCTTCCAATTCTGTTATTTGTGAGTTTTCTCATGGCCAGAGCTGGAAGAGGGGAAGCAGAGAATGCCCCCAGCTCCAGGCCCCGAGCACAGTGCGCCACCCGCCTGCACCGGGCTGCTTGAACCACCCCCCCTCGACACGTCCCCACTCCCGGGGACAGTTCCCGGCCTCCACAGCATCCTGGGGAGGACAACAGAGACAGCCCTGGAGGGCATGAGAGGACACGCATTCACTGACCATCCAGCCCAGCAAAGCAAGAAACCGTCAAAAAGTAAAAATTCCATTTGTAAACAAGATCGAATTATTTGATTGTGAAACCGGGGTCCGTGGAATTTAAAATAATTTAATATGAAACAATATCATTTGAAATGCTGGCCAGCCAAAGACCTGAACGGGGAGGGGGACTCTCTCCTCCTGTGCCCAGACACATGGAAACCCAGTCTCAGAGAATAATAACAAATCATTCTACAGCAAGCGTGGCTGAGATTCAGCTACGTGGCAGCCCCGGGCCAGGCCTGGGGTCAGCTGGCGAAGACTCTTCATCCTCTCGGAGTTTAGTCTAACTGGGCAGACCCGGGTTGGACAATTAAATAACAGTGTCACAAAGCACAAGAGGAGCGAGTGGGTGGTGCTTAGGCCAAAACGGGTGCCTGATAGAGCCAAAGGGAGAGTGTTATGGGCCATGGGCACTGCCAGAGGAGGCTCTTGGGTGCTCTGGCACTGCAGTGAGGAGCTGGGGGTTTGGTAAGTAGGGAAAGCCAGCACTCACGGGAGGAGATGGCAGGAAAGGAATATTCAGAATAGGACACATGATCATTTGCAACCCCAGCTTTGTCTTGTATTGCCCATGTGACCTTGCGCAAGCTCATTATCCCAAGCCTCAGTCTCCTCATCCGCAGAATGGGAACAATCCCAGTCCCTACTTCCTGGCTGTTGTGAGGTTCAGAAATTATTAACTCGCAGCCCCCTGGGAGCCCATGCCCCTGACAGACAGTGGCGCTCCGGGTGGAGCACTCGTGGTGCCGCTAGCACTGTGAGCTGATGCTTGTGGAGGGAGGGGAGGGGCAGGTGTCCTGGAGGCCTGGGAGGGGACGATGCCTCTGCAGTGGGCTCTGCGCTCAGCTGCCTGGGAATCCCAGCAACAGTGCCGGCCTGGAGTGATGGGAGCAGGCTCTTTGGATACCCGGGGGGTCAAGAGGGCACACGCACGGGCCTGGGAGCTGGTGCCTCTTGGAAGGATGGGGAGGCGGGGCCAGCAGACCCTGGCGCACCGGCACACCGCAGCCATGTCTTCTGCCTCAACATAAACACGATTGGGAATAGCTCAGGACTGTAAGAGCAAGAAAAACAAACCCAGGGAAAGCAGAGAAAGGGCGCGCAAATGTTAACTTTCATGTCACATCCAGAAACCACATGTTCATCAAGCCACCTGTGGACTTGTAACTCAGTGGGGAGACACGGGGTTGTTGTGTTTAGAAAAATCAGGCTAGCCTTACAGCTGCAAGGGGAAAAGTCCAGCTGCTGCCGCTCCTCCATCATCCTGCACCAGGTCTTCCCACAGAACAGCCTTTGAGGCAGCCAGGGAGCATGGCTCCCAAACCTCTCCGTGCACACTGGCATTGGGGAAGTGCCCAGGACCTCCAGGCTGATGAGTGGCAGGCCCAGAACTGCCATCAGGGTGCCCTGCTGCCCAGTTTCCCTGTGTCACCACCACCCCAACCTGGGCTCAGCCGTCCCCATGGAGGGCAGGCAGGACTTGTTCTGGCCTCAGGGAGGGGCTGGGGAAACGGGAAGAAGACCCCAGTGTGGCCACCCAGACCCGAAAGTCCAGCCCGACTACCTGTGGGCATGGGGAGGGCTCCAGATCCCTCCTGCCCTCAGAGACAGCAATGCTGAGAAGTGTTATTTTTATTCCTCCCCAAGCCTTGCCAGATTACATTGTCAAGGCCAGCACTTTGGAGATATTTCCTTGGTTTCGCAATTCATGCAGTGACTAACACATGTTACATTTTGAAAACTTCTCTGGGTAAAACTTTAAGCTGAATTGTAAATACATAAAAGTCTCAACGTTAATGGGGTGCATGATATCTCCGTGACTGATTTGTAACACTAAGATTCCAAAAAGATGTGGAATTCCATACAATCAGGTGGTGAAGCCTTCCCAGAGCTGTCCTGTGACAGCGCCTTTGTGAGTAGTAACCTTGCCTCTCTCTGTGGTCATGTAAGTTACAAACTCCTTTGCATCCTGGCCTGGTGGGACATCAGGACCCTCAGGAAGCTGGAACTGCAGAGTTCCGCTCACGCTGATGGATTCCCTCTGTGGGACATGCACACACGCGCCCGGCACACCCTGCCAGGTACTTCACACTTGTGACTCCCTTGGCACCGAGAGGCATTGGGCTACAGGTGACAAGACTGAGGCACACCCATGTTAAGGGACTTGTCCAAGAACATCCCCTAATAGAGGTGAGCAGGACTCGATCCGAGGCATCATGGCCACATGGGATGCCCACTGCTGTGCCTGTCACCCCCTCAGCCCCTGGTGCTGGGCAGCCATGAGCCATGCTGTGCTGTGTCATGCACACTGCATCTACCTCCCATGATGGCACAGTGTGGCCCTACCAGTAAAGGTGATGCATGAGTGGCCACCGGGGGCCTCTGTCAGAATATCTGGACTACGAAATGAAGGGGATGGGCCACTTGGCATCCCAGTGTCTCTATGCATGCCGGAGCTACAGGAACACCTTGGCATAGGTGTGGGAAGGAGGCAGGGAGAGGAGGAAGGAAGCAGAGAAGCCAAGAATGATCAAGTAGTGGCTGTGTCGGGAGCCACCTCCCCACTGCTCGGGCTCTTACCCAGCCGACAGCCCAGAGCCCTGCCTGTCTGCAGCAGCCCTGCCCGGCCCTCCCGAGCCTCCACCTGCCTGTTCATTGCTTTGCTAGATGACACTTCTCAGCCTCTACTTAGCCGGTTTCCTGTTTCATTTCCCCATTCAACATTGATCTCCACGCAGGGCTGTAGACCCCATGCTGGCAGCGTGCTGGCTGGTGGGCTCCTGGTCACATCACCAGAGCCTGGCCCCATGCCTGGGCATGGTGGGCATTGAGTAGTATTTGTTCAATTTATGCACCTCCAAAAGAAAGAGGGAGCCACCATCCTCGCCTCGCTGCCGTGGCTCATTCGAGTGGCTTTACCACCTGAGGTGCCTGCTGGGTTCCTTCTGTGACCTCAGACAGGCAGTGCAGGGGATGGCCAGGCAGGCCAGCTCCCGCGTCAGCAGAGCTCACCTTGGGCCACTCAGAGGCCGGGAAGTGGCAGTGCAACTAGAGACATTTATGATGCAATCAACTCCCTGGTGTATATCGATTTTTCTTCAAAGCTCAGGGCCTACCTGTCTGGGCTGCTCCCAGCCCCACCCCCAACCCCAGAGCTGCCTGGCGAGCCTGGAGACTCCAGGATCAAGGCTCGAGTCTCCTGAATGCCGCAGGTCCCCCCACTCCACCCTGGTCAGGACCCTCCCAATCGGCATCCTGGTAACTTCAATGTTGCAAGCCACAGCTGCCGCAGTGTGGCAGAAAACATCCCCCAAAGACCCAGGCTTGACGAAGGACTGTTCTCCGCTGTGGCAATCAGGATATTCTCGCAGGCTGGGAAGCATCTCATGTGCTCCTATATTGACTGTGCCGGGAAATGCTGAAGTGGTAAAATGCCATCCACCTGAGCTCTCAGGACGTGTGGGGGATAAAGGGGAGTCGAGGTTGACCGGGAGGCCATCACAGGTCAGTGTGATAAGCGCAAAAAGGAAAGTATGTCCAGGGCACCCAGGAGGGCAGGATCTGCTCTAAGTGGGGTCGGCAGAGGCTTCCCAAAGAAAAGAAGCTTCTACCATCTCTTGCAATTTTCGGTTGGCGTCTCCAGATGCCTGTTCTATTAGAACCAGCTAAGGCCTTAAAGGGATTACTCAGCTGTCAGTAATAACAAGCTTGTCTAGGTCATGTAGGGAGGTACTTTAAAGTCAGCCTTGCTTCTCTTCTATTACTGCATGGCTTACAATGCTTGAAAAGACATTTTCCTTCATTCGATTACCAAATGAGCTAAATGCATTCACTGGAGATAATTAAGAATCTTTACAAATATAAAACAATTATCCCACCAAAATACAATGCTAGATGTTATTATTCAAGCTGCCTTTTCCATCAGAACCCCTCCCCCCTTTTAAAGCAATTCCAGCGTCCCCCACGCCTACCTTTGCCAGCCGTTTATCCTGCCAGCTCTCCAGTACCACGGAAGGGCTCCCTGTCTGCCCGACCCCTGGCCCGGAGCCCCTAGAGCTCTCTTCGTTCACCTCTCTGGTCCTAGTCTTGGCCCAGTGCAAGTATCAAAAACAACGTGACACAGACCAGAGGAGCCGGGGGAGACATGACAACTAAATGCAACGAGGTCCCCTGGCATGGGTCCTGGAACAGACAGAGGACATTAATGGGAAAACTAGAGAAATCCAAATAAAGTCTGGAGTTGAGTGAACAATGGCCCAATGTCAGCTTCTGAGTGCTGGCAGACGTACCACGGTAATGTGTGAGGTTCGCAAAGGGGAAGGCCGGGTGGGGGGCAGACAGGAACTCTCTGTACTATCTTTGTCATTTTTCTGTAAATCTAAAATTGTTCCAAAATGAAAAGTTTATAAAAACAAAACAACAAATGGGACTGAGTGGGCAAAGGAGAAGGCAGAATGTCTCCATTGCTGGAGTGAGTATTCCTGGTCTTCAGAAGCCCGCCCCACCCCCACACCCGGCCCACCTCCAGGTGCAGCCCCGACTGGGTTCCGCTGCAGACAAGTCTCACGGACCAGCTGCCTGCGGCTGCTGCCTCCACTTCAACACCGTCTCTCCGAACACCATTTGCCTCGAGCCACAGAGCGAAGGTGAGGTGTCAAAGTGGCACCTGCAGGGCAGCACGGTGGATGTTTGGCCTGAGAAATCTCACCCATCCTCCTTCCAGAAGCCCCCACGTGGCACACCAGGCAGTGATGCTGTCGGCACTCTCTAAGGTCACTTACTGGACCTCTGGACAACCTGCTCTTCACAGGGCCACCTCGGTCCCTCCTGTCCTGGCCACGGGCCACAGTGTCCCTCAGATGGGGCTGGAATGAAGGAATGAGCCTGGTCTGCAAACACTGGCTGGGGCTTGTACTGGGCAGCAGTGCTGACATGGGGCGGGCTGAGTACTGTACAGGTGTGAGTTCCCTCCCCCAGGGCTGCAAAAAGGAGATGCTGTCCAGGACACCTCATCTGTTGGTGCTGCGATGATGACACAGGACATCAGAGGGGCTGGAAGCACTCATGGGCCTGCGGTCATAGTTACCTCACTGTTGCCGTGCCTTCAAGGAGCTTTCCTGAGCCTTCTGAGTGCCTAAGTTTGGGAAGTACCTAGCGGTTCTATGAGAGTTCCCCAGAAGGCACTGCAATTTTCATGCCCCCCCCACTATAATAATACCCGTATTTAAAGACGTGTTCAAGGAATACAAAGACATGTACCTGTATGCTCCTTACAGCACTATTCACAATAGCAAAGGCATGGAATCAACCTTGGTGCGCCTCAGTGGTGGACTGGATAAAGAAAATGTGGCACCTATACACCGTGGAATACAACACAGCCAAAAAATAGTCCTTTGCAGCAACACGGATGGAGCTGGAGGCCATTATCCTAGCCAGATTAACGGGGAACAGAAAATGAAATACTGCATATTCTCACTTATAAGTGTGGCCTTGAGTACACATGGACACCAAGGAGGGAACAGGAGACACTTGGACCTACTTGAGGGTGGAGGGAGGGGAGAAATTAAGGATGGAAAAACCACCTCTCAGGTATTATTCGGATGACCTGGGTGACAAAATTATCTGTACATCAAACCCCAGCACATGCCATTTACCCACGTAACAAACCTGCACATGTATCCTGTACACCAAACCCCAGCAATTTACCACGTAACAATTTACCCACGTAACGTGCAATTTACCCACGTAACAAACCTACACGTGTACCTTTGAACCTAAGATAAAAGCTGGAGGGGAAATGGTAGTAAATGTCCCTAAGAATGAAATAAATAAGTAAAATTTAAAAATAAAAAAATGTTAGTAAACCTTCAAATGCTTCCACATTTTTTTTCTTGTTTAAGCGAAGTTAGAGCGAAGTTCTGGGCCCCTAATAGTATCATGTTGAGACAGACAGCCTTGCCCCGCGCTGCGGAGCTTAATGGACAGGCCAAGTCCCCAGGCCACACTTACCAACTAAGTGACCTGGGGCAAGTTAATTAACCACCTCATCTTCGATCTCTCATCTGCAAAACAGGGATAATGATACCTGCTGTGCAGAGCTTTTATGAGGATTGCTTAAGCTAATGGGTGTAAAAGCATTAATTCCAGCCTGGGCCTCAGGAGTTGATCAATAAAGAAGCACTTCTCTCGCGAAATACCCCAGCCATCAGAGCAAGCAACAATATTTCTGTCTTCTAAAACGTTCCCAAGAGAGCCTCGGCTTTACTCTGCAAATAAGACCTCTTGATTTTATTCTTCGAGCTTAAATCTATTTGGCTCTCTCATTACCTGAAACTCAAAGTCCTTAAATAGTGTCTGAGGTTCCTAAACGCGCCTGTAAGTGCTCAGGAGAGCCATCGCTTACTGCCTCAGACACACTCCGCTGCCTTTCCCATCCACGGTTGCCTCCGTGGCCTTTTCTGGATCATCTAATCCCTCCTCCAGGCCACTGGCTCAAGTTCCCTCATTGTAATACGCGCAAGGGAGGGTGTTTATGAAGGAGAGGGAGTCTGACTGAAGTCCAGGCTGAACTCGGAATTTCCCTGTTTGCTCTCTCTTCCTCCCCGGGCGTGCTGGTGGACCGGGCCTGCGGGAGCTAACTCGACAGGCCTCCAGCTGCCAGAGATTTGAGATGTTAGTCGGGGCGCAAGGGCAAGGGCTTTGGGAGCGGGGAGCGGGAAGCCGGAGCCCTGAAAAGACCGGCGTCTCCTTGTCAGGACTGAACTTCCACCTTGGGTCCTGGCTGAGTCTTATTTTGCTAATGAGATCAGACAGGCTTGTAATTGTAGGTAACTGCAATTGCTAAGACTGGAAGAGAGACTCACTCCCTGGCATTCCCACAAATTCTTCCCAGTTTGTTTAGCTTAGGAAATTAGGCAAGAGCAGGTAGAAAAACGGCAGGTCAAACACAAGCCATTGCAAGAAACTGACTCATGCTTTACCAATAGCGTTATTCATCCTCTCATTCCTCTCCCTGGTTATTTATTTATCCGTTTATTCAACAAACATTGATTGGGCACCTAACATGTGTCTCTACCTTTTCGCACCCCCAGGCCCTTGCCCAGGCTGCGTCCTCCGCCATGTCCTCCCATTGACCCACCGCGTATCCTTCTAGACCAGGTCAAAGGCTACCTCCTCTGGGAAGCCTGCCCCAGAGTTCCATGCCAGACGCAATCGCTCCCTCTCCGTAGGAAGGCAACTGCCATGGCTCCCAAGAGGAGCACTGCCTGGCGAGTCAGAAGAGCTTGGCTGAGACACAAGGCTCCAGGGCACCCCTGATGAGTGGCCTGGACAAGGTCCTGAAGCTTTCTGCTTTCTTCCTCCTCTATAAAATGTGAATATTAATAATAATACCTCCTGAAACTAAGTGCCTGAGGGTGCTACAGAAAATACACTAAAACATCACTTTCCATGTGCAACTAAGCTTACCTGAAAGGAAAAGAGTTCCCCAGAAACCAAAGGGAGGGGAAAGCCAGAGTGAGAGTGATAAGTTGGTGCTGACAGGAAGCCACTTTAGGCGTCGGGCAGTCCCAGTGACTTTCAGTGGCCATCAAGGGGCAGGGAGAAGGTGGGATGGCGGAATTGTCATCCCACCCCAAACCAGAACCTCAGAGCTTCCAACGCCAGGGGAGGGGCAACCCGAGAAAATCCACCTGCTGCACGTGGAGTCTTCTACTGCTTATCCGTATTTAATGCTCTTCTTCCTCCAGGCGACAGATGAACACTCTGACCGCAGCAATTAGCCTGGGCTTGGGACCAGCTCTGGCCAAAGGGCCCTGGGAGGAAGCTATGTGAGTCACTCCTAGACTAGAGCAATTGATACCACCAGACTCGGCAATGCCGGCTCTCTCCTGCGGCACCTGTGGAGGCAGAGCCTGAAAATGGTGACCTGGACACAGACTGCTCCAGGGAAGGCACTTCCTGGAAGAGTCACTCAGGTCCCCAGCAAACTTTGCAGGAGCCATAAAAGCAGGAAATGAAGCCTCTGTTGGTTTAGCCAGTGAGAGGGCTCCTTTGTTACTGCAGCAGAACTTAGGCTAACCTGACTTATTCAGCTAGCAAAAGAAGCAGCCGGTGCTTGTCTGTCTCTCCCTGAGATCCAGGCAGAGGACAGTCTCCCCTGGCAATCACAGCCACAGACCTCACTTCACAGGAGGGTGGGGTTCGAATTCATACTCCTTTTTTGTTCAAGGAAACTCCAAAGTATAAAATTAAAGATATTTCAGGTATGTAGTGTTCCGTGACTAGAAGCAAATCCCCAACCTGACCTCACAGGATTCCCATAAATAAAGACCCACCAGAACTGGCAGCTGAAGTCACAAATGTGAACTCCAAGAACTTCAAACAAAAATTACTCACCAGGGAATTTTTAAAAATAATTTTTAATGCATAAAGAAATTGAGAACAAAAACTACGGGCAATCAGCAAAGCACTATCAAAAATGACTAAATAAATTTGAAAGACAACCTAACAGAACTAGGAGAATCTGATTAATGATACGAAAACCAGTTTGGTAAAACAGCAGATTCAAACAAGCTGAAAACAGAATTAGTGAAATGAAAGGTGGCGTTGAAGCAATTACCCAGAAATACACAGAGAGAAAAGCTGCTGGAGAAGAGAAAGAGGTGAAAAGGCATCGGGGCATGCTGACTTCGTCATGCTAAATGAAATAAGCCAGGCACAGAAAGGCAAATATGGCATTGCATGTTCTCACTCGTGTGTGAGAGCTAAAAAAGGGATCTCCTGGAGAGTGGAATGGAGGTTACTAGACCTAAGCTGGAAAGGGCAGGAGGGAGGGAGAGAAGTTGGCTATTTGTACAAAAATACAGTTAGATAGAAGGAGTAAGTGCTAGTATTCAATAGTACAGCAGGGAGACCAGAGCTAACAATAAGCTATATTTCAAAATAGCTAGAGAAGAACTGGAATGTTCCCAACACAAAGAAAAGATAAATCTTTGAGGTGATTCCAATTATGCTGATTGATCATTACACATTGTATACAGGTATCTAAATATCACATGTACTCCCAAAGTATGCATGGCTACTGCATATCATTTTTAATATTACACCTGAGAACAATTTCAAGAGAGGCTTCATTGAGAAGGTAAAATTTGGGAAAAGGGTTGAAGGAGAAGGAGTCTGTGAGGCCAAGGTATGGGACAGTGTCTCTCAGGAGGAGGAGCAGCGAGGCCATCCTGGCCATTTAAGTATCCTCATTTGCGAAGTGCCTGTCTAAGTCTTTTGTCCGACTCTTTAATTGTTGTGTGTATTATATGATTGAGTTGTGAGAATTTTAAATATATTCTGGATATAAGTCTTTATCATATGTATGTACTGCAAATATTTTCTCCCTGCCTGTGACTTGTCTTTTCATTTTCTTAGCAGGTCTTTTCCAACGCAAGCGTTCATTTTGATCATGTCCCTTTTTCTCTACTTTTACTTTTATGTTTTGTGAGATTGTTGTGGTCTGTTAAGAAACCTTTGTCTTCCTCACAATAACAAAGAATCTAGAAGTTTTACGGTTTGGGCTTTCTTTAGATCTGTGGTCCATCTTAACTTTTCTGCATTGTGTGAGGTAGGGTTGAAGTTTACATCTTTATGGATGAATAGCTAATTATTCCAGCACTATTTGTTTAAAAGCCTTCTCTTTTCCCAATAATTTAGCTTGGCCCTTTTTTCAAAAGTCAATTGAATATATGTATAACATATAAAGACATATTATACTATATGTATTTTTCCAGACTCATTATTCTGTTCTGTTGAGATATTCTTACACTACCACACTACCTTAATTATTATAGTTTTATAGTGGGTCTTAAACTTGAATAGTATAAGTCCCCTAGCTTTTTTCTGAAATTGCTCTGACTATTCTACACCCACTACATTTCTATGTAAATTTTAGAATCATCTTGTCAATTTCCACCAAAAAAAGACAAATGTAATTTTAGTTGAGATTAGGTTGAATCTATAGATCATTCAGGGCTGAATAGACATTTAACAATATTGAGCCTTCAGATTCATGAACTTGGTATACTTCTTCGCTTATTTATGCCTTCTTTCATTTCCCTCCGCAATGTTTTCTAGTTTTTAGTGTACAGGTCTTGCACATATTTGTGAGATTTATCCCTAGGCATTTCATATTTTTTATGCTATTGTAAGGGGTATTGTTTTTAAAGATCTTTTTATTTGGAGGTAACTTTAAAATATCAGAAGTGTTACATAAAGGGTACAGAAATTCCCTGTCTGTTCTTCACCCAGCTTGCCCTCATGCTAACATTCTACTATAATTGTAATATAATTACGAAAACTAAGAAATTAACAGAGGTACTATACTATTAACTAAACTACAGACTTTCTTTGGATTTTATCCGTTTTTCACTCATGTTATTTTTCACTTCCAGGATCCTACGTCGTATTTAATTGGCACGTCTCCTTCATCTTCTACAATCTGTGACAGCTCTTCACTATTTCTCTCTTTCGTGACTTGCAGATGTTTCCATGACTTGACGATCTGTCAGATATTTTATAGAATGTCTCTCAGTTGGGTTTAGTTTGATATTTTCTCATGACTGTTTGTGGTCATGCATTCTCAAGAATACTACTGGAGTTTCGTGCCCTTCTAAGTGCATCAGATTAGGCAGTTACTTTGTCTGATTAGGGGTGATGTGAGCCTTGGTAACTTGGTAAACACAGTATCCGTCCTATTCCGCCACTGTGCAGATACTATTTTTCTTTTCGTAATTAGTAACTATTGGGAAGGATGCTCTGAGACTGTGCAAATGTCCTGTTTCTTAAGCTTGTGCCCACTAAGTTTAGCTTCCTTGGTATAACTTGCATCCAGCAATTATTGCTGTGGAATTTCAATGATAATTTTTCTATTTTCCTCATTTCCTCTACGTTTGTTAATAGGAATTCTTCTTTAAGGAGGTGTTGTTCCTTTTCTCTCATTTATCTATTTTTCTGTTATTTATTCAGATCAGTGTGAACTGCTGTAAGTAATACATTATTTTTATACTTGTTATAATTTAATATTTTATATTGCACATTATTTTATTTAATATAAAAGTTATATATTCATTATGTGTATATGTGTGTATATGCAAAATACCCTGAGGAAAATGTTCTTTCAGTTATAATCCAATATTATTATTGTTTATTTTGTTTGCTCAAATTGTTTCAGCTTTGGCCATTGGGAGCTCTTTCAAATTGATTTCTGCATCCTTTCAGTACCCATGATCCTTTTGGTTTTGGGGTATATGGTTTGTTTATAATATGATATTATTTTTTATCTCAATCACCAACTGTTCTTTGCTAGCGTATAGACGTACAACTTATTTATGCATATTTAAAATGAGTTTCTTATAGATAACACAAAAGTGAATCTTGCTTTTTTATCTAGTGTCACAATCTCTGCCTTCTATTGGAGTGTTTAGACTTTTATACTTAATACAATTAATCAGAATCATTGGATTTCAGTTTACCATCTAGTTGTCTTTTTATTTGTCCTATCTGTTCTCTCTTCCTTTTCTCTTTTTTTCCTTGGTTCTTTAAGTTATTGAGTATGCTGTTAGGATTTTATTTCTTCACTAGTATCTAATAAGCTATCTCTTTGTTCTAATTTTTAGTGTGTGTGCCATTATTTAAAATATACATATTTAATTTATCACAACCTACCTTCAATTGATATTATCACTTCACGTATGAAGTCAGATTCCTACTACAGTATACTCCCATCCTTCATGTTCTTGTTGTCATAAATTACCTTCTAATATGTCATAAGCCCAAAGTACATTGTTGACATTTTGTTTAAAACTGTCAATTGTCTTTTAAAGACATTAAAAAGTGAGAAAAAAAAATCTTGTTTTTTTCTTGAGATGGAGTCTCCCTCTGTCACCCAGGCTGGAGTGCAGTGGCTCGATTTCGGCTCACTGCAACCTCTGCCTCCCGGGTTCAAGAGATTCTCCTGCCTCAGCCTCCTGTGTAGCTGGGACTGTGGGAGCCCACCACCATACCCAGCTAATGTTTGTCTTTTTAGTAGAGACAAGGTTTCACCATGTTGGCCAGGCTAGTCTTGAACTCCTGACCTCAAGTGATCCACGCCCCAACCTCCCAAAGTGCTGGGATTACAGGCCTGAGCCACCATGCCTGGCTGAGAAAAAAAAAAAGTCTTTTAATAATGTTTTTAAATGCATGTAGCAAAATAATGTAAACAGTTGATGTAAAACACCAATTTATATGGCATATAGACACACACACACACACACACACACACACACATATGTATCTGGTTTTCTTCTGGTAATAGGTTGGGTTTCAAATAAAATGAACATGCATCACATCTGTAATTTTAAAATATTTAATCAAGTTTTTAAAATGTTTATGAACCACCAGAATGCCACTGCCACAAATATCATCACAAATAACCAATCCTTTTTTTTTTTCTTTTGAGGAAGGATCTCACTCTGTTGCCCAGGCTGGAGTGCAGTGTCATAATCATGGCTCATTACAGTCTTAACCTTCCCAGGCTCAGATGATCCTCCCACCTCAACCTCCTAAGTAACTGGGACTATAGGCATGCACACCACCACGCTCTGCTACTTTTTATTTTTTATTTTTTTGTATTTTTGTAGAGATGGGGTTTTGCCATGTCGCTCAGGCTGGTCTGGAACTCCTGGGCTCAAGCAATCTGCCCAGCTCAGCCTCCCAAAGTGTTAGGATAACAGGTGTGAGCCACCACACTGCCTAAAAATAACCAGTTTTAAAGTGGGTTTTTATTTGTCTAAAAGCTTTTTTTATGTTTATCTATGTAATTGCCATTCTAACAGTCTTCATTCCTTTTCTTAGAGTCAGGTTTCTATCTGGTATTGTTTTCTTTATGCTTGAAGAACTTTCTTTAACATTTCTTGTAGTACAAGTCTGATGACGCCTTAAAATGTTCATTTTGCCTTCATTTTTAAAAGATATTTTTGTAGGATACAGAATTCTAGATTAACAGTTTCTTTCTTGCACTTCTTTTAAAATGTTACCTCACTGACTTCTGGCTTACATTGTTTCCAGAAATAATACTGCTGTCATTTTCACTATGTTCCTGAGCGTGTTACATGTCTCATTTTTCTCTGGATGCTTCTAGAATTTTCTCCTTAACACTGGATTCAGAAAACTGGTTATGATGTGGCTTGCTGTGGTTTTCTTTGTATTTGTCCTGCTTGGTCTTCATTCCACTTCTTGGACTTACAGATTTATGGTTTTCTTCACATTTGGAATTTTTTCAGCCATTATATCTTAAAACATTGTTTTATCCTCTCCTCTCTTTTGAAGACTTCAATTTCCCATACCTTGGATGACTTACTACTGCCCCATGGTCACCGAGAATCTGTGTATTGTTTTCCAGTCTTTTTTCTCTGTGTGCTGCATCTTACATCACTTCTAGAACTATGTCTTCAAGTTCACGAGTCTTTGAACCGGTTGTCAAGTTTATCCAGTGAACTTTGCATTTCAGACATAGCTCTGCCAGTCCCATGTCATTATTTTTTTTTAATATCTTCCATTTCTTTTCCCACGATGGCTATCTTTTCATTTAATATAGTTAGAATAAGCGTTTTAGAACATAGTTAGAAAAACTGTTTTAACATTGTTGTCCGGCCTGCCATTGTTTCTGTCGTCCTTTGGTCTGCTTCTATTGAAAGACTTACCTCCTGGTTATGGGTCACGTTTCCTGGCTTTTTGGCACATGGATTTTGATCAGATGCCGAGTGTTGTGAGTGCTTCGTTGTCTAGATTTTGCCGTCCTCTTTTAAGGAGCACTGAGTTCTGTCCTGCTGAGTACTTTAGTTACTTCCAGCTCAGTTACATACTTTCTAGGCTTGTTTTTAGCTTTATAGGGCAGGTCTAGAGTATCCTTTGCTCTAGAGATCGTTTAGGCTCATTGCTAAAGTGCAGCTCTTCTAAGGTGTCTACTGAATGCCTGGTGACCAGCAAGAAAGAACTCTGAACTGCAGCTGGTGAGAACTTGACCGATCCCATCTCCATGTGGACTTTATGAATGAACAGTTTAATGCAGCTCCAATGAATTACTCTTTGCCTGACCTGGTGAGTTTCATTTCACTCAGGGCTTCTTTTTTTTTTTTTTTTTTGTATTCAGCAAAGATTCAAGAGGACCCCTTTGCTCCTATTCTGGAGCTCTTTTTTGCATAGTTCTTTCCTTTTTGTAAGTACAACCCCCAGCTTTCAGTGACCCCCCTGAAGAAGCCTCACTACTCTGCTTAGCTCCCCACACCCACCCCAACCCCCACACAGCAGCATGGAAACCTTCAGACAGAAAGCCAGGCAAAGACAGGGCTCCCTCCCATCTCCCGCTTGTCTCCTCCTGGGAGCACAGCTGTTCTTCTCTCTTACCCAGTGTAAAGACGAAGGTCAGGGCAGCCCCCGATGCTCCATCATCATGGTTGGGAGCAGACATGGTCCCATCACAGGGTTTGGAGCAGGCGAGTGACATGATCTGACTGACAACTGAAAAGAAACACTCTGGCTCATGAAATGAGAACAGGCAGTGGGCATGCAAGCGCAGAAGCAAGGAGACTTCCTAGGGGTTATCGCATTGCAGCCGTCCAAGAAATGAATGGTTGGATTCTGGGTAAATTTTGAATGTAGAGTTTACAGAACCCCCTGATAGACTGGATGTGAGGAAACAAGAAACAAGTCGAGATGATACAAGGTTTGGGTCTGAGCAACCAGAAGAATCTCATTGCCACCGCTGAGGTGCTGTGGGTGGAACAGCTCTGGGGCTACCGGGAGATTGTTTGGAGACCTGAGCTTAAGTGTCTACGAGGCACGCACACATGGAAATGTCAAGCTGGAACTTTAAATGCACAAGTCCTAAGTTTGTTCAGAGCTTAGGGTTGGAGATATAGATTTGGGGTGAGTGTAAGAGAAAGAACCAAATCTAACACTGAGAGGCTGGGAGACTGAGAAGGAGCAGTCAGGGCCAGAGGGCCAGGAGTGCCTTGAGCCCTGAAGCAGGGCGAACCGTGCGTGTGAGAAGGGACGATGGACTGCAGTGGCGTTGTAGGTCGAGAGGAGCAGGGCAGGGCAGACAACCACTGCGTTTTCCAGCATGGTGGTGCCTGGTAGAATCATGGAGGTAAGAGCCTGACTTTGGGCTGAGGAAAAAGGAGGAAGAGGAATGGGAGACAGAGATTACAGACACCTCCTTAGTGGAGTTGTGTCCCACAGAGGAGAAAATTTGGGATGGTAGCTAGCTAGGAAAATGGGAATATCCAACGACTGATCCGTGTAGATGCAAACGCCTGCGCCCTGGGCTCAATTCAGGACACCTGGCATGGCCGCCCCGAGTCCAGGGATCTCCGTGGGCTCCACCAAGATTCGGGCTGCAGCTGCACGGCTGCTGAGCTCCTCCTACCGCTCAGCCCTGCTCCTCTCTCTCCCCAGCAAGTACACACAACTCTGAGTTGAACCACACCCAAGATACTTCCCCTTCCCTGCACCCCCAAATAAACCATTTCTGCTGGAATCCTGTCTCATAGTCTGTTTCTGGGGAACCCCAACTTAGACCAACAGTAGGTCTCAAGGCAGAAGGGAATATGGGAAACTGAGGGAACGTGTGGGAACCGGAGGAAGATGGGCTATGGGACGCCACTGAGCAGGTGGGGGCCTGGATCCAGTGCACAGGGAAAGGCTGGCCTTAGGAAAGGGGCTTGTCACCTGCAGCACTGGGTGTGGGGTTCAGGTAGAAGATCCCTTCTGAGTAATACCAGAAGCAAGGTTAGTGCTAAGTGTGAAGACTGGGGAGAAGAGGGATTTGGAGAAGAAAGGAGACTGGGTAGGGGGCAGGGGTCTGCAGGGAGGCAGGTGAACAGGCTAGACAGTGAATCACTGGACAACTGCCAGAGCACGTCCTCAAGCTGCCTAAGAAAATAATAGTCACTCTAGACATATACCTGGTGAAACTGTATTTCAGGAGAAAGGCAAAATCAAGATATTTTTAGATAAACACAAAAGGAGAGACTGTCCCGCCAACAACTGTCATAAAAGGACTTTTGAAATGCATGCATTTCAGGAAGGAAGAAAATGATCCCAGGGGAAGATCTGAGTAGCAAAAAGGAGTGGGAATTTTACAGAAGGGGACAGGGAGTTGTGGATTCATCAGGCCTGAAATGTGATCACCTGGTCAGTTTCTGTGAGTCAACAGATTACTCTTTCTTTTTTTTTTTTTGAGACAGATTATCTCCCTGTCACCAGACTGGAGTGCAGTATGCAATCCTGACTCACTGCAGCCTTGAATTCTGGGGCTCAAGCGATCCTCCAGCCTCAGCCTCCCCAGTAGCCAGGACTACAAGTTTATGCCACCATGCCTGGCTAATTCTTCTTCTTTTTTTTTTTTTTTTTTTTTTTTTTTTTTTTTTTTTTTTTTTTTTTTTTTTTTTTTTTTTCTGTAGAGATGAGGTCACACTATGTTGCCCATGCTGGTCCCAAACTCCTGAGCTCAAGCGATCCTCCTGCCTCAGCCTCCCAAAGTGCTGGGATTACAGGCGTGAGCCACCATGCCCAGCTCAGCACATTGTTCTTTAATGTGACTGTTGCTTGCCCCAAGTTGCATGGAGTCTTCTATCACTTGCAGCTGAGCACGCCGACGGAGCTACACAGCCACTTGAGAGCACGCATTGCCGCGTGCTGGGGGGAGAAGGCGCCAATCAATCCTGTAATGCAATCATGCAATGATTAGGGCCTTCCAGATGGAGGTGGAGCTGGGGTCCTTCCAGGAGAGAGGCAAAGGCTTACAGCATGCTTACTCCCATAAGGTGACACGGACACAATCCAGTCACCCGATAAGCAGTGAGGGAATGCAGTGAGGCGTGCAGGGTGTGATCTCGCCTCGCTTCTCTCCCTGGAGGTACAGCCTCTCCACAGGTGCTGGATGGACAGCTGGCAACCAATGTGAATGCCTGTGGCCGTGGCTCTAATCAACGGGCTTCACAGTTAGCACGTGCCCTCGTGTGCCTCGGGAGGCTGTGGGCCTCCGGGAAAAGGCGCTTCTTTCTTTGAGAATGAGAGCCAATTGATGTATTATGAATGACCTGGCAACTGCATGTCTTAAAATGCTGTCTGAGAGCCTGAACAAACTGGACCTCGCCAGTGGCTGGTGGGAGCTCTGTGTTAATGGTGCTGGGTTCCTGCAGGAGCCTGAGATCCCCAGCTCCGTGGAGAGTAGGACAGCATGCCGCCTCCTCCCGGCATGGCCACATGGTGGGTGAGCCACCTGCTGCCCTGGACAGGAAGGGAAGGAGGAGCCGCTGGAGCCTGAAGCTAAGGACTCTCAAAAGACCCACCTGCCCAGGATGCGGTAGCCACCCAAAGCCAGCAGGCAGGGGTGGGGCCACCCTGCTGCCAGGCCTCCCTCCTCGGAGGATCTTGCTGGGCTTGACCCACATCCCAGCCTCCCTGGGAAGCTCCCAAAGTCCCCCGGGCATCCTCAGCAGCCTCACTGCCCCATTCACAGTGGTTCCTCTGCATCTCCCAGGCTTTGGCCCGAACATGGAACTCAAATCCTTTCTTTACTTTCCTTGAGAAGCCCTTCAGAAGACCCACATTGCAGCACAGCCCACACTGAAGACTGCAGGAAAGGCTCGGCATCACAGCCCTGAGGGCTCTGTGGCCCCGAGTTCCCAGCCCCACTCTGCCCCTCCAGGACCCCATGCTGAGGGGATCACCCTCCCTTCCTCAAGCGCTTACCCAGAAATTTTCCTCCCCACGAAGAACAGGGCCGGGACTCACAAAATTTAAGAGGGTGCTGAAAAAAGTCTCAGCGATGAAGATGTCGCATTTTACCTGATATTTTTAAAAATCAAAATATGAAAATGGTGGATACCTGCTGGGACACATGTGTCCAAACCCATGGAATGTACAGCAGTAAGAATGGGCCCTGCAGTGACCCAGGGGCTCGAGGTGATCCTGCAGTGTCAGTACGGGCTCAGTGAGTGCGGCAAACGCACCCCTCGAATTGGGGCATTGGTAATCAGGGGGACTGTGCAGGTGTGGGGGTGGGCATCTGTGGGCAATCTCTGTCCCTTCCTCTTAATTTCACTATGAACCTAAAACTGCTCTAAAATGTACATTTAAACAATTTATTTGACACAAATGTAACTCAACAACAGAAAAGTAGAAGCTGGATTCGAAAATGGGTGAAGGACCTGAACAGACACCTCTCCAAAAATGTCATCCACATGGCCAGGAAGCCCACGAAAAGATGTTCAATATCATTAGTCCTTAGAGAAATGCACATCAAAAAACCAAGCTAAGATTCCACTTCCCACTCATTCTTCATGGCTGTCATAAATAAGTAAGTACACACAGAGAAGGAGGCCTGGCTAGGATGTGGGGACACAGGACCCCCTCGTCCGTTACGGATGAGAAAGTAAAATGGCGCAAGCACTGTGGAAATCAGTTTGGTGGTTCATGAAAAAGTTGCATGGTGAAACCCTGTCATTACTAAAAATACAAAAATTAGCCAGGCGTGATGGCACATGCCTGTAATCCCAGCTACTTGGGAAGCTGAGGCAGAATTGCTTGAACCCGGGAGGCAGAGGTTGCAGTGAGCCAAGATCGAGCCACTGCACTCCAGCCTGGGCGACAGAGCAGTAGTCCATCGAAAAACAAACATGGAATTACCTTGTCATACAGCAATTCCCAATACCCAAAAGAAAAGGTCAGGGACTCCAATGAATGCTTACACACTCATGTTCACCACAGCAGCATTCTTCATCATACTCAGAAAGTGGACACGAACCCAAGAAATAAAATGTAGTTTATTCACACATGGAGTATTGTTCAGCCCTAAAAGGAAGGGAAATGATGACATGCCCCGCAACATGGATAAATCCTGAGGAAATTATGTTCCATGAAATAATCCAATAAAAAAAAATGACAGATACTGTCCAATTCCACGTATATGAGGACCTCGAATAGTCAAATTCATAGAGACAGAAAGTAAAGCGGAGGTTACCCAGTGCAGGCAGGGGAGGCAGTAGTGGGCAGTTGGTTAATTGCACCAAGTTTCAGTTTGGGGAGATGGAAAGTTCTGGAAATGGATAGTGGGGATGGTTGCACACATTGTGAACGTTCTTAATGCATACCTAAAAATGATTAAAGGTGAGTTTAATGTTATATATGTTTCACCACAATTTAATACAAAGGTAATGCAAAAAACCCATGATGAAAAAAATCAAAATTTTAGACAGAGGCAAGCTCAGCTCCATGCCAAGCCATATGGAAGCCTGAGACCAAGGGGAAAAACCACTGAGACTGATTCTGTCTTTATTTAAAATGTTGATGTTTGGGTCATTCTGGATTTTGATTTTTAAATATTGCAGTAACCTATGATTTTTCTAGATCACTGGGTTTAGTTTTGGGCCCAAGGCAAGTGCCTTGCTCTCCTCACCCTCGTTGTGGCCCTGCAGAATTCAGTTTCCAGCTACTGAAATTCTAAGTGCTCCTCAGTCCCCGGCAGACCTGATCCATCACTCCGTCAAGCCCCCAGCAGGGAAGGCTGTGGGGAGGGGCGCTGGGTCAGGGCCAACCCCTCGTTCTCTGAATTCCCCACTGCAATCACTCCAGAGAATAAAACCGAAGGCCTCCCGGAATACTATTCAGCCCTTAAAAAGAAGGAAATTCCGACACTTACTACAACATGGATGAACCCTGAGGATCTTATGCCAAGTAAAATAAGCCAGACACAAATAGACAAATCCTGTAGCTCCCACTTATACGAGGTGCCTGGGGGGGGTCAAATTCATGGAGCCAGGTGGGGAACAGGAAATGGGAATCATTGATGGGCAGATCTTCTGCTTGGCAAGATAAAAAGCTCTGGAGTCAGACGATGGTGATGGTGGCACAACAATGTAAGTGAACCCAATGCCACACTTAAAAATGTTAAAATGGGGCTGGGCGCCATGGCTCATGTCTGTAATTCCAGCTCTTTGAGAGGCCAAGGCGAGAGAGTTGCTTGAACCCAGGAGTTCAAGACCAGCCTGGACAACACAGCAAAATCCCATCTCTACAAAAACATTTAGACATTTAGCTAACCCAATCAAGTTTAAATAACCCAATCAAAAAAACAACAAATACTGTCTAATTCCATTAATATGAGGGACCTCGAATAGTCAAATTCATAAGGACAGAAAGTAAAGCCAAGGTGACCAGGGGCAGGCAGGGGAGGCAGTAGTGGGCAGTTGGTTAATTGCACGGAGTTTCAGTTTAGGAAGATGGAAAGTTCTGGAAATGGATAGTGAGGATGGTTGCACACATTCCCAATCACACATACCCATCCCTACAAAAAATTTCAAAATTTAGCTAACCCAATCTGGTTAGCTTTTTGTAGAGATGGGAACGTGGGCGTGGTGGTGCACACCTGTAGTCTCAGCTGTTTGGGACGCTCAGGTATTTAGAGGATTGCTTGAGCTCGGGAGCCATGATCTCACCAGTGCACTCCAGCCTGGTTAACAAGAGTGAAACCCTGTTTCCAAAATAAAAATGAAAAAGGTTAAAATAGTAACTGTTATGTATATTTTGCCACAGGTGTGTGTGTGTGGGGGGGTGGTAAAGACAAAGGTAAAAGGCAAACAAACCAACAGCAACCAGAACAGCCCGAAAGGCGGGTGCTGGGCCATGACTCTCCAAGGCAGTTCTGCAGAAGGAGCGTTCGCAGCGGAACAGCCTTTCTCTTTCACCCTCTGAGCTCCGTGGGCCAAAGTCACTGTGTACCTGGCCCCACTTCATCTGGCCAGAGGCCACTGTTTGTAAAGCAGCAAAGATAAATATTTTCCACCCGTTTGCTTTTTAAAGTGATTATGTGTTTTGTTCCACAAACACTTTTTCTAACCCTGCACTGTCAACCCTCCTTAACTCAGAAAATGCGCGGGGACCACTCCTCACGCCACCCCGAAACTCAGTCAGTAGGCACAGCTCTGCTGGGACCCCACCCAGTCCCCTACACATGCCGCCCTTGACTGTTGTGACAAAGGGCCTCCAAGAGCATCAGCATCACAACAGCACGCACATCAGACGGTGGGTGCACCCCAGAGTCCTCGTGACTAGCCAGGGTCCCGCAGCTGGCAAGACTTTCCCTGTGGAGTCTGGCCCCTCCTCTGTCTTGCTGGACTTGCCCCCTGCATCTTAACGACAGACAGCCCATCAGGCCCCAGCCCCACGACAAGTAACGCAAGCAAATAGGAGATCAGGCTGGGCCCCAGCCCTGTCCATCCAGGACAGGCTGGGCCCCTGGGCCTATTTGCTTCCTCCTGCGGATGAGGTTGGGGGTGGTTCTGACAGGCGAGGGCAGAGCCCCCTGATAACAGAGCTCTACTGGCCCGGGATGCTCTGTAGAGCCGGCGTGGCACCGTGGCCAGCACCCATTCCCGGCAGGGGCTTCGAGGAGCTCAGCGGTCCTTCCCAGTGGCTCCATGCTTCTGCTTGGTATGCGGCGGGGGTCCAAGACAGGGTCCAGACGCCTTCCCAGGCCATTCCAGTCAACTCCAGAAAGGCTTTTTGTTATCATTACCCCCCTCAGCCATTAGCAGTTTTTGTCTTCCCAAATGGGAAAGTATCTTTTGCTTTTCTCTTTTGACACTGACTATTTGGCCTAATGCAGGGACCAATTAAACTAATTAATCCCCAGGCACTGTGCCGACGGAGAGAGCAGGCTCTCACACTTCAGATCGCTCCAAAGGAGGGAATCTGATTCTTGCATCATTTGGGGATCTTTTGTGCAGCTCTGATTTTTGTGACCCAGACCAGAGACCCCAGTCTTCCAAGATCCCCCTCCCCAGGACTCCGGGGGGCTGTGTGTCTTGCATCTCCCCATCAGCCACCCCCTAATGCCACATTCAGGGGCCATCAGATCCTCCCACCTCACACATCCTCACCTAGGATACCAGCCAGGCAGCGGCTCCAAGGGGAACCGCTTGTCACTTCCATGAACAATTAGCACTTTCTCTGAGAAGGGGAAATAAAGAACCCCAAATACAGGGGGGCTGAAGCTGTCCAGCCTCCTCAGACGGCAGAGGGAGAGCGGTCAGCTAAAAGGAGAGTGCTCAAGGTGAAGTTCAAAGGCCCCTGGAGTCCTCTAGCAAGGGCATTCAGCTCCTAGTTAAATGGGTGCCTCGTCAAATGCATTTTCTTCATGAACAACAACAGAATTTCTCTGGCAGGGAGGAGCAGCTGTCCACACTGTTTATTCAAATACCATCCTGGCAATATTCCGATTTCTCTCTCTCTCTCTCTCTCTCTCTCTCTCTCTCTCTCTCCTGCAGAGAGTGGGGCAGTTGGAGGCACATGTCTACACATGGCTTTCCAGGGTAGCATCTTTGCAGCCTGCAGAAATCCTCTTCCGAAGAGCCCCTCGCTGTACTCCCCCGTGGCTCCCGCCCCCACCTCTCCCACCCCCGCTAATGGGCATGTTTCTGTGAATGCTGAAGACGAAAAACATGCAATTTTGAATGTGCCTCTTTCTCGGTCACACATTTCTTTTTATTGTGCATCTTGGCTGAGCCATGCTTTAAAATTCCCAGCAACTGTTCCCAAGTCAGTTTTCAGAGTCTTGCACCTTTGACCCAATAAAACCAGAGAGAACTGGACGAAGACTTGCGGCATGTCTCGGAAAGCATTTTTTTTAGTAAAAGTTTCATTTCTTTCCCTTTGGTTTCCCATTGCTGCTTCTTGCCCTGGGCTTGCAGACCCAAGGTTCGTTCCACAGCCTTGCACACACGGGTACATCTTGGCAGGCAGCGTGATCCAAGGAGAACTGTGCTGTGGCCGCAGGCACTGACGACGCGTAAAACTGTGTTTCCCTGTGTTTTCAGAGGCCCTGGTCATTTGCAGGCCCATGGGCCTCACCACTGCCCTCCTATTTTTTTATATATATATTTTTTTATTGCATTTTAGGTTTGGGGGTACATGTGAAGAACACGCAAGATTGTTGCATAGGTACACACATGGCAGTGCGGTTTGCTGCCTTCCTCCCCATCACCTATATCTGGCATTTCTCCCCATGCTATCCCTCCCCAACTCCCCACACCCCGCTGTCCCTCCCCTTTTTCCCCACGACAGACCCCAGTGTGTGATGCTCCCCTCCCTGTGTCCATGTGTTCTCACTGTTCAACACCCGCCTGTGAGTGGGAATATGCGGTAAGTATCTCTTGCTCAGTAACTCTCAGGGGCTTCCTGGACTTCCAGATTAAGTTCAAGGCCCTCAAGAAGGTGTTCCAGGCCCCATTAGCACGCCCCAGCCTGCCTGGCCAGCCTCATCCTCCAGCCCCTCCCTGCGTGTCGACACGCTGGTCCGAGAGGCTGTTTACCATCCAGCGAAGAGCCCGCACCCTCCTGGGCCTTTCCTCGCGGGTTCCCTTCCCACCTCAGCCTCGAACCTTCTCCACCACAGCCTGCTCAGCCCTCCCCGCCCCCGCTCCGCCCTGCACACAGGAATCTCCTGCTGCCGCTATAACAAATCACTACAAACTTCATTGCTTAAAACAACATACATTTAAGATCTCCCAGTTCTGGAAGTCAGGAGACTAAGATGGCCCCAGTGGGCTAAAATCAAAGCGTGAGCCACGCTGGTCACTTCTGGAGGTGCTGGGGCAGAGTTCATCTCCTTGCCTTCTCCAGCTCCAGAGGTGCCTGCACTCCCTGGGTCATGGCCCCTTCCTCCGTCTTTAGAGCACATCACTGCCACCTCTGTACATCTACAGGCAGGTCTCCTGCTCTCTGAGGCTTCCCTGCCTCTCGCTTTCCCTATGAGGACCTTTGTGGCGAGCCTGGTCCCGTTGGAGGATCCAGGATCTTCTTCCCATGCAAGACCTGCGGCCCCCGGTTCAGCCGAGCGCAGCACACAAGCACCTGGTGAGCACCTTCCAACTCACGCCTGTTCACCTCCACAATCCCATCTTGATTTCCCAAAGCAACCTGTCATTACCTAGACAAAATGACTTATCCCGTGTTAGAGGTAAAAGCACTGGGGCCCACACATCAGTAAACGTCCGGGCCAGACAGGGCAGGAAGGTGAAGGCTCAGGGAGCCCACAAGGATGGCCGGGGGGCTTGTCAGTCTCACCCAGAGTGGCCTGGCGTCCAGGGTCAGGCCCAGCTACCCTGATGTAGGTGTCCTGGCCCTCGAGGTGGATGCCCCAGAGAAGGCCAGCAGCTGGTTTCCAGCTCTGGGTTCCCAATTCTGAGCACGGGCATTTCACAGAATGAAGTCCTCACCTCCTTCTGCCGACCTGCTGCTTTCCCAGGGAGCTGCCTGGTGAAAAAAAAAAAATACTGGGCAGGAGGACAGAGGTGGCAGCAGACCTGGGATGGAGCCCAGCTCCACCCCTCTGAAGCCACGTGGCCTTGAGCCGGAGTAGGGCATTTAGCATCCAAACAGCAGCACATGCTCCCGAAGGCCATGCACATGCACACACATGCACTCACACTTGAGTGGCTGGGCTTCTCTGAGCCCCGGATTCCTCGTCACCGTGGGATATGGGCGGACCAGCATGTGCATGTTCCGGGCCCTGAACCTAAAAGGAAGGGGCAGGGGCATTGCCTCCACTTCCTTTCCTCAGCGTGGCCCTGGCTGGAATGCACATGGGATGGAGGGAGCTGCAGCAGCCACCTTACGCCACGAGCTCCAAGTTCCTCGCTGAGGCGAGCAGAGCAGCAGGCTAGATGGCTTCCAGGCTCCCGTGGTCTTAGTGTTGCTGCAACATGCTGAACTCCCTGTGTTTCTACTGTGACATGAGAAAGGAATTCACTTCCGTCACGTGTAAGCCACTGGCTGGGGGACGTCTTTGCTCTGCAGCCAAGCTCTCTTGGCTATTACAGATTTCGCCTCAACCCAACCACTCCACGATCTAGACTCCATAGTCCAGGGCCTCAGTAGTCCTGGACACAGATTTTGTGAGGCACCTTGTTGCACTGTGGAAATCCTTTCGTGAAACCATTCCCTGGGTGCTCAGAAGTCAGACCGCTTCCCGACAGCCCTGGAACTCTAGAACTGGTTTTGAAAACTCAGAATGTAGGTGTGTGTTGGCTGCTACTTGCTTCTTTTAGGAAGTAATGCAGAACTACAAAGATGGCTCTGCAGAAGCCAAGAGGCAGGCTCCACCCTCTAAGTACCTCCATGCACAGCTCTTAGCTGGGCAAGGGCAGCCGGCCCAGGGGCTGGCATCTCCAGAAGGTGCTGCTGCCTCCCCACCCAAGCCTGCTGGTTCCGCTTGCTCCCCAGGGGTTAGTGTTAAATGGGCAAGAAGAAGATGGACCAAGAACAGAGGCTTGGAAATAAAAAACACAGACTTTTCAAGCATAAAAAGCCAGCTCTAGACAGGATCTTTAGGTGAGGCCACATGCGACATGAAACTGACCAGGTGCAAATAGACCAGAAGCCCGTGACATTTTAGAGGACATTCTATTGCCTCATAAACCACAAGTGTGGCTTTCAAAAGCATGCGGTTTTTGGTTTTTTTTTTTTTTAACATTCCCCCTCTTAAAAAATCCCTGGACTCCCCAAGCCCACATAAGCCAGAAATGCCTGATGGAGGCTGAGCAGCTGACGCCTGCCAAGCTGGGTACAGTCACGGCCGCAGAGGGTGACTGTGGCCTTGGCGCTTCTTCTCGCTTCCAGGGCCTGTTTCTGTAGTGGTCGGGCTGCTGCTATCCCCGCATTGTCTGTGAAGAAGGGCTGCAGGCCGCTGCCCTTTATGTTTGGAGTTTATAGCCTGCTGCTCCCCAGCCGATGCCTCCAGCCAGGATGAGGGGACTGCATGTCCCCCACAGATCCTAGACTCGGAGCTGGACACAGGGAGGGGACTGCACGGTCAACCCATGTGCAGGAGCTGAGTGTATTCAGAGAAGAGAAGGGAGGGTCTGTGTGGATGTCGGGGCCAGGCCCCAACGAGGTGGGCATGAGGTAGACCCTTAGTCGTCCTCCATGTCCATCTGGTTCTTCCTTCTTTACTAACAGGACCCACGACATTTAATGGAGGCCCAGAGCCATCTATAAGGTGACGTCCCCAGCCTCCCTTGCAGCTTGTGGTGGCTGTGGATGGGATGCGATGTGGCACACACAGTCCCTTCAGGAAAGAGCCACACACCCCAGGCTCTCTCCTCCGCTTTCTGCTGGTTGCACAGTGGGTCTGAAGGCAGACAGAGCTGGGCGGTGCACCAGGGCAGCAGAGCTGTGATCAAAGGAGCCTGAGTCCCAGACTCCAAGGAGCTGCTGCCTCAGCCCTGGGCGATTCATGTCAGAAGAAAAAAGAGACCCGTCCTTGTTATGCTCAGCGTCGCACTGGGGTCTCTGCTACGGCGGCCGGCCCTGTGGTCTAACCGATATGGCAACAGTGTCTGCTGTGTGTAGGTCCCAAAGCACAGGCTGGGGAGGGCGGGGGGACCCTGCGTGGTTTGAGGGTTTTTTGGGTTTTGTATATCTTTAACCAGGAATAAACTGTCGTGTGATTTCTGCCACTCCTTATGTCTCCCTCGCGGAGGACAAGGCTGCGTCGCCAGTCTCCATAGCGATGCAGGAGGCGCTCTGTGAAACTGACACGGGTTTACACACAGATGAAGTTTCTGCTGCTGGAGCCCAACTCCCCCAGCTCTTACCTGCTAGGTAGATGATTCGCTTTTGGGGTTCGGTTTTTTCACAAAATATCGGACAAGCTGGGATCCTCAGATAATTGATTCATCTGTGCCTCACTTTTTTCATCCATAGAAAGGGAGCTCACGGCCGTTGCTCCCTTTTAAGGAATGCTGGTTGGAATGAAACGAGGTGGTACGGGCCGGGCACTTGGCACAGGGTCTGGCACTCAGCCGGCTGCCAGCACAGCTGTGTGCTCAGGGTCCCAGGAATCCAGAGTCAGAGAGCATCTGAGATACTGCTGTCTAGAAGCAGCAGGGAGAGGCCTGAAGGGGGGACCCAAGCAGAACCTGGCAGCTATGGAGGGGAATAAGAAAAGCTTATCAGGGGCATGCAAAGTCCGAGATGCCAGAGGTGTCCGAGGCCAGGTAAGTTGACCACAGGAGAAGGGCCTGGAGACAGCAGTGGGGAGTCACGGAGGCTCCGGCACCTGTGAAGACATCAGCTAGACGGAGGAATCTAGGCGTGGATGGGAAGCGGAGAGGTCGCCAGCCAAGCCCTGGAAAGCCATGGCATTGGGAAGAGGATGAGGAGCCAGGCAGGTGATGGGGCAGCAGCAAGGCAGGGCCGACCACGTCCAGTCCCCTGGCGGGGTCTCACAGCAGGGCCACTCGGATCTCCCCATCTTCAGCTACACCCCAGCACCATCCCCTCCTGGACATGGGCTCCAACAGAGCAGGAGCATGTCAGTCATCATTCTGTCTTCCGGGGTCTCTGTTCCTTCAGTAGCCTCCCCACCTGCCTCCCTACCATGAAACATAGCAAAGCGACCTCGTCACTCCTCTGCTGAGAGCCCTCCAACAGCCCTGCACTGAGCAGTAGGTGCTTAGTAAATGCCTGGTGGGCGAGGGCTTGGCATGAAGTAGGTGCACAGTCTGTACCTGGTGAATGAACATAGCAGGTGCTCAATAAATCCTCGGTGGACAGGAGCCTGGCATGTAGTAGGTGCATAGCCTAGGTCTGACAAATGAACGTAACGGGTACTCAGTACATGCTCAGTGGAGGAGGGCCTGGCATGCAGTAGGTGCTCGGGTCTCGTGCTCCGAGGGAATCCAGGGCCTCCCGGGGCTAGCCCACTCCGCACTCCGTCCTGGAAACCTTGGTCCCCTGGCTTCTCCTTGGCCACCTCTACCAGGATCTGGGTGTCCTCAGGAGACCCTGAGAAGCGGGTGCCACAGAACTGGGAGGCAGTGTTCCTTTCCGTCTTCCCATCGGGCTAAGACTCAAAACAAAACTGTCAGATTTCAGAACATTTCACAGCAGCAAAAATAACTGCACTTGGGGAAAAAACATGCAGACACTTCTCAAAGTCATCTAGTCGCTTCAACAATGTGCCAAAAGCTTCTGGAATTGACAGGTTCGGTTTGCCACGCACCAACTGCGCCTACCCCTGCCAGCCTCGTCTCCCGAGGCCCCCAAGCTCCTTGTGTGCCGAAGCCCCGGCGCAGAAAAGGCAACGAGGGGGATGCCCAGAGGCCACCTTTGCCTGGCCCTACTAAATGCTGATCTGAAACCACACCCAGGATACATAAGCCACAGATGGCATCCCCTAGGTGGCTGCATCAGGGACAGGAAGGAGGAGAGTCATGTGTGGATAGGCACCCGATTACCTGCCAGGCACTCCCTGTCTGCCCCCTCGTTGGAGCCTCATACCACCTTACCAAGAGGGTCTGTCCACTTTGTAGATGGGCACTGGGGCTCAGGGAAACTCCTCAGGGCAGAGGCAATTTCTTTCCCACAGGAATTCTGGCTGGCCTCTTGCTCTTTTTTCTCTTTCTTCTTCCAACATGAGTTGGCAGAGCCCATGCCTGCCCAGCCACGATCATGTCTGCCTGCCACCTGGGCAGCCAGGTGTGACCACATGGTGACCTTTGTGCACCAGATATGAGTAGAAGTACCATGCCCAGTGCCCCTGTTGTGCTTTCTCTGCTCCTGGGGACAACAGGAGCTGGAACAGCATCTCAGGTCCAGTGGCGGAAGTCACACTGAGAGCTGCAGGGCCACAGGAGGAAAGGAGCCCGGCTGCTGAGGCTGGGCCACTGTGCCGGAGTGCTGGACGGCACATCCCATCACCAAGGGCTAGGCACATGAACACTCAGCCTAGGTCACACGCCTGGCAATGGATTCGGCGCAGCTCTCTCTGTGGTTCTGCATCAGGAGCCCAAGCAGGGCAGCCTTGTTGGCCCAGCGGAGGAGGCCGGACTGCATCCCGGGGGGATGGGGGCTACAGAACAGGCGGGCATTGTGCAGGGCAGTGATGTGGTCTGATGTGTGCCTTTCGAAGGAACGGTGGCCACTGTACCCAACTTGATTGAAGGGGACAGGTGGGCCTCTGAAGAGTGAGGGACGATAGCGCTTAGAGCTGGGTGGTGCCAGAGACGGAGAGAGGCAGAGAGATCCCAGACACGTTCTGGAGAAGGATGCCACGGATGCAGAGCAGTGTGAGGAAGACCCTGGGGCTGAGCCCCACCTTTTGCTTGAGCAGGTGGGGCCGGGTTGACACCGTTGACGTGGCAGCAGAGAACGCTAGCGGAGGGCTGGCCAGGAGAGGCAGGCCAGCACTCAGCTTGGGCGAGCTCAGTCTAAGATGCTGGGAGGTCACCAGGGGGAGATACCAAGTAGGCAGGTGGGTTTCAGAAGATGGCATGGGGATCTAGGGGAACGCTTAGCCTATAGTTGGCAGTGAATGCCAAGGGGGTAAGTGAGTCGGCTGAGAGTAAGAGTGCAGCAGAGGGCATGTCTGGGGGCTCTCACAGCACCCATGTTTAGAGGTTGCTAGAAGTCCAGGGGGGCCTCAGAGGCACCCGTGGGAGCAGCCAGAGAGGGAAAGGGGGCCACACGAGTGCGGGACCCAGAAGCCCCAAGAGCAAGCCACCTCCTGAGCAAGGCAGCCAGGAAGTGACGGCTGCATCTCCTTCAAGAGAAGACACGGGGAGGAGGAAGCCGGGGTCTGCTGCAGGGGCCCTCGCAGAGCGGGGTGATTCCGGGCACATCACCCCTCGGAGAGTTTTCACAAGACAAAATGGGGCGTGGAGAGCAACAGGAGGTTGGGGTCTGGGAGGGAGCATTGAGAGAGGAGGTGAAGGGACGTGTGGGCCCCAGGGGAGCCCAAGGTTGCAGGAGGCCGGGGCTGACGCAGCTGGCCTCGTGCAGGGCTTAGCTGATTTTCGGCCACCCTCCGCTCTAGAGCACTTTTTACTTCAGATTTCTCTTAGATTCAATCCTAAATAGCACCACTTTTTAAACCTGGGCCTTTTTCTCGGCAGTATTCTCAGTGAAATCAGATTTGCTAGGCTATTGCTTTCTAATACACATGAAAACAAACACGTAACTATGCAAAAGGCCCATCCATGCACCTCCCCGTGGCCTCAGCACCCACGGAGCAACCTTACTTTGGGAACTCAGGAGGGAGGAGGGCAGCCGGCTCAGTTGGTGGCCTCCCACAGGCAGGATGACCTGAGCAGGCTCCTGAAGGTCCGCAGGCCCCAGTCACTCACCTCCCTCCACGGTGGGCATGGGGATGGAGGATAGTGACCCACAGAGAGCCTTTTGCAGAGCTGGCAGCTGACTGGCTTTGCGAGGTCTGGGCTCAACCCGGGTCACCACCGTCACTGTTGCCGAAGATGGAGGACAGCCGAGACCCCAGGGCTGTGCTCACTGACAGTCGTCGGACGCCCACACTCAGCCGGCCCCATTCTGGCCAGGGTTGTGATATATTCAGCGAGGCTCTGGAACACATCACGAACCATGAGCTGCCAAGCCTCCCATGCCAAACATGAGCATAGGCAGAGCCAGAGTGTGGCCAGTCCACCCACCCCTGGTGAGATCCAGGCTTCTCGGAGCATCTAGCAGGGAAAGAGGCTCCAGAGACGGGCCCCGCCCATCCGGGGGCGGGGGAGGGTGGCGGGTAAACAGCTCAGCACAGAGGCTGCCACCGGCACCCAGGAGAGGGTTCCAGCTTCCCCTGGGGCTGGGGACATCCACTGCTCCCAGGCTCTGTCTCCAAGTGAGCGGTGATGATATGGCCGTGGCAGGCGCAGCAGCCACGCTGGGTGGGCCCTTGCTCCTGGGAGGAGGGCTGGAAGCAACCCTGTGGCTCCTTTTTCACCATTTTCAGATTTGGTCCTCTCCGAGCAATAAAACGTCACACTTCTTTTCTGAAGTGGCTTCCCAAATGATCTCCTTTTACAAGTACGAAACTGAGGCAGAGAGAACCCCATGAGAAAATTGTGGAGCAGGACCAAACTTGACAGATGTGGAAACTGAGGCCCAGCAGGGCAAAGAACTAGATGCCGTCACCCGGCAGGAAGAGGTCATGGCCTGCGCTGCTGCCAGAGGCTCAGGAAACTGTTCTCCTGGGACCTTGCTGCCCAGGCAATACCCACTGCCGTGTGACAGGGCCCGCTGGGGGCCTCATTTCCCTCTCTCCTGTGAAAAGCGGCCCCACCTTGCCCAGCAGTCTGGCTAGATGGTGGTTACCTGGGCAGAGCAGGAACCAGCTGAGCTCAGATCAGAGGGCAGAGCTGGACCGGCCAGGCAGTGTGTGTGCTTCTACACTGACTGGGCCCTTCGCAAAGGGGACTGGATGCCACTGACCGCAGGAGAGCCCAGGCCATCCCCTCCTCCTCCTCCACTAAGCACCAGGACCCAGCCAAGCCCCAGAGGGGCTGGCCTTGTGCACACATAAGAAGAGCCTGCGATTGGCATGCTGGTCAGTGGCCCCGGGACAAATTAGGCCCACAGGGCAAAGGTGAGCCCCTGCCTAGCCCTGCTCAAACGACTTCAAGTTCCAAACTCATCAGGTCCAAAGAGCAGACCCGAACATGCTTCTCTAAAAATGTATTGAGAAAGAAGATTCTCTTTTCACACTGGCCCTCTGCCTGCTTCCACTTTGGGGTTCTGGGCAGACTTTTAGAAGCAAACTTCTCACCAATTACCAAGAGCAAAACAACCCCCAGAAGACTGGAGCCAGCGCCAGGCAGCGCAAGGAACAAACTCCTTTTGCAAAGAGTTTCCGCTCAGTCTCTGGAAATCCCAGGAGATGCCCCTCGCGTTGGCACCGGCTGCGTCCACAGCCAACCAAGTCCCTCTCCACCCTGCCCCCACCCACCCCAGCCCCTCGGTGGTCAGCAGCCAGCACCAGCTCCCCATGGACACGCGGGTCCGGCACCCCCACTGAGCAGGCACGGCAGCTGCCCTGGGATGCAGTTGTCCCCAACCCCTCACAGGCGCTGCAACTCTTGGGATTCTGGGCGCCAGGGCCAGGGCTCCGCCCCGTGCCATGCAAGGACGGCATGTATTCTGGGACGCGGTCTTGGAGGAAGCCAGAGACTGACAGGGAGAGGAAGGCTCCAGAAGGCGAATCTTTCCTCATCTCCCATCACGCTCTTTCTGATCAATTAAGAGGAAGAACAGGAGGGACGCACTTCAGACATGCTCTGCTGGTGGCTACGGCCAGGGAAGTGGGCCTCGCTGTGTCCCGGAATGATCCTGATATACTCAGAATGGGGCCTTTCTGGAGCAGATTGGAAAATCCCCCGGAGCGGGTGGAGGCCTTGCCAGCTGCTTGGGAAAATGTCTTTTCAAAGCTTAAGGGCGTCCTCTCCTCGTCTCCCTCCCATTCAGGCTGTGAGCTGCACAGCCCTGTGCCGTGGGCAGGAGGCAGGAGCCCCGGAGAGGAATCCAGCCTGAGCCCCTCACCTTTGCTCAAGGAGCCTCCACCCAGAGCAGGAGACAGTCCTGGCCAGAGACAGTGGCAAGCCTGCAGGATAACAGAGGGCTAGGTACCGTGCTACAGGGACCAGAAGAAAGGTGCAGTATCCAGGAAGGCTTCCTGGAGGAGGTGGCTCCTGAGTAGGAGTTAGTCAGAAAATAAATGAGGGAAGGAAATCCCAGAAGGCAGGAACAGAGATGCAAAGGCCAACAGTATGAGCAGACACGGCTTATGAGCAGGGCTGTGACGACAGTGAAGGCAGAGCAGGCGGGCCCCGGCAGAGAGACAGCTGGAGGAAGACTGGGCAGGCAAACTCGGCAGCCTGGGGTGGGGCATCTGTACCACACAGAGAGAGGACTTTACCTGGAGAGCAGCAGGAGCCGTGGAAGGCTTCAAGTAGGAAGTAACACAGTCGGGGTTTATGTCTTGGAAAGGTCACTGTGGTAGCCACAGAGCACAGGGCAGCATGGAGAGAGGCCAGCCATGGGGGAGCCAGGAGCATCCTTTCTGATTCACAGCTGAATGTCCCCTACCCTCTCTGCCTGGCCCTTCACCAGCCTCGCAGCTCCTATGCCATGATTTTCCTACCTCTGAGCCTTTGCATATGCTGTTCCCTCTGTTTTCCCTTGCTCTCTGACTGTAGGACAAATGCTCAGGGGTAGGCAGGATGGCCTCCTGCTGCACTTCCCTGTCCACCCCTCTTCTGGCAGCAGCCTGGCCATGCCTAGGTGTGACAATTCTCTAGTCAAAGTCGATCTTCGACCTCCCTGCCAGGCTGGGAGCCCACTGAGGGCAGGAATGTGCCTCTTCCCCTCTGAATCCTGAGCCCTCATGCAGAGTGAGGCATGCACGGAGTGGGGTCTCAAGAAAAGCTTTGAATGTGGGATAAGAGGGTGTCCCAGGAGGCCTGTGTCTGAGGTTAACGTGAATCCACATAGCCTTGCCTCTAGCTCACGCCTGAGCAGACCAGCCCATGGGGGCAAGCTCAGTTTTGCCCACCCTGGAGCAGGATGGCAGGGACTGGCTGAGTTTTTATTAAACCATCTCCGTTTTCCTTACAGCCCAAAGCACGCTGTGGCTGGCTGAGTGCCGCCCGGTGCAACACACACACTCACCCCTCCAGCCTGGCCCCTAACAATGACCCATGTGTCTGCTCTCACTCTCCCCCACCTGCCAGGGTGATGGAGACATCCAGTGGGGGCTCCAGGGCCCACTAGGGGTGGTGGAATGGAATGCTGTGGGAGCTACCCAGCTTCCCCATCTGGGAAAAGGGTGACCTTCCCCACCTCTGTATGAGCTGAGTGGCAGCTCTCTGCTGCCAGCCCTCTCCGAGAGGTGACTCAGTTGAAGAGGTCCCTCACCCAAACCACGCCCCTTCCCAGCATGGCCCAGAGCCAGTGTCTGCCAGCAGGGAGGTCTCAAGGGGCCAGCCCCCCACCTTGGCCTGAGTCACCCTGGGTAGCTTTCCCAGCTATAGAGCTCTCTGTGGGGTCATCTGAGGATCCCACAGGGCCAGCACCAAGGCCCACCTTCTCCCTCCCCATGACCCCGCCATGGAAATTGGTGGCAGGTGGCCCTGAAGCCCATCCACCCTGGAGTCTGCTTCCCAGGAAACCCGGCCTGTGGCTCAGGGTGCCAGGAGTGGTCCAAGCAAACGATCACAGAAATGGGATTGGGGAGTCGATCACCGCCCCCCTCCCCCAGCCAGCTGTGAGGCCCCCATTGCTGGCTCCAGGTGAAGCACAGGAAGCCCAGGTGGGAGGAAGGCCTGCAGTCACCGAAATGCTCACAGCGTAGATGGGGCTGGGTTCTGGTGAAGGGGAGTGGGAGCGCTGAGTTGCAGCCGGCATTTGGGGATGCTTAGGAACACGGGAAACAGTAGCTGTAGGGAGTGGGGAATAAAGTGGCCATGGCACAGCTCAGTCCATGCTTGGCTGGATGTGATTAACCAGCAAGGAGAGGCCACATGTGGGGAAAGCCACCAGGTCCCCTCCACAGGCCGCCGATCACAGGGCTTAATACCAAAGTCAAGCTCCAAAGGTGAAGCTTCCACCCCAGGCAGGTCCGCTCTGCCAAGGTCAAGACCGCAGCTGAGAACCATTACGTCCCTGACACATGGGATAGCGACTTGCCAGTTGGTGAGCCCCCAGATCTCAAATTCCCAGAAGCCCCTGCACTCCTGGAGCCTACGAAAGTAGCCCATTTGTCCTATGAAGGGCAAACGTCCCTGCTTGCAGAATCCTCCTCCCTACAGGACAGCGGGTCCCCTCAACATTCCCCTCCACCAACACTGCTGGCCTGGAGGTCAGGGCGCAACAGAGCTCCCCCAGGATCACGGTGGAAAGGGGAGGGGGCCCGACTGCAGACGGCGTGACACCGGGCCGGCACGGGACTGGATTCTGAAGGCGCTGGTCACAGGAGGGGGACGTAAAGTTGGATGAGGGAGAGTTTCTGGTTCTGGGAGCACTTTCCCAGGGTGTGGGATAGAACACCCTGGTGAGGAGCATGGGGGATGGTAGAAACACACAGGCAGAATGGCACCGAGAAGCACGGAGAAAGTGGCAGCCCACACTAAGGGAGGTGTCGATGCCAGAATTGCTGTGGCAGATGGTGGGAGGATTGAGCAAAAGGTTCAGAGACGTGGGTGTGCTATCGTGGGTACAACACAGAAGGCCGAAACGCCCGCCGGACGGCGACTTTCCATGGGGGGACCTGGAAGATACATCATTTACCAAAGTCCCCAGGAAGGAACCAGCGCCCCTGGGAAGCTCAGCGGCAGCTCTCCTCTGAAAGCCGCGACTGACTGGGCAGACACCGTTTCAGTACCAGGCTCACTGGCAGCAAGGAAGCTAAGAGGGTCCTGAAGCGAGAGAGGCAAGGGGGCTGTGCTGCACCACTGAAGCCTGGGGGAGACCTCTGCAATGAGCAGCAAGGTCACACTGGCAGCCAGGGGCATGCAGATGGTTCAAACAGGCAACGGAACCTGGGCGACGCTGACGGGCAGCCAGTGACAGTCAAGCACAGTCTGCACCATAAAAAGAAAGCAAGAATGGACCATCAGGATACTGAAGACAGTGGCCCCAATAAGACGTCACAACGATTGGCCCAGTTTCTGATCCTGAGCCAGTGTTTAGACCAGGAGCCATTGACTGAAGGCGCAGCCAGTCCCCAGGAGGAAGGTGCCTGGACCACCACACGTGTACATGGTAATAGCTCCCCGGATCCTCCCCGTATGAACCTAAGGCTACTTATCTGAGTATCTTTACACTGGGGAAGGGAGAATACCCAACCGTTTGAAGAGTGTTGGACACAGAGTTTGAAGTGACGCTGACACCAGAGGCTGAATGACCCTGTTAGAAGGAGGCCTATGAAGCCTAGGTAGGATCCTGACCCAGGTGGGGTCCCCATGGGTCCCTTGGGTCTGTGGACCTACCCAACAGTTATTTCCCTGCTTCTGAAACAATCTTCCCCCACCTGGGTCGAGAGAGTCAATAAAAACAAGAGCACTAGCAGGGGGACAGCACAAATGAACGCCTTCTCCAAAGACCTGAAGGGTGCAGGGATGGTGGTCCCCACGTAGCTCCATTTAACTTCTGGCTCCAGAAAAATATCTGAGGGATCTCGAACAATGGCAGTAGATTAATACAAACTCAACGAAGTAGTTGCCCCGACTGCAATTTCTGTGGCAAATATGATTTGCTAGCAAAGATTCCTAGGGCTTTGGGTGCATGGTATGGGGCCATTGCATTCTTTTTGATTACTATCCAAAAAGAGGACAGAAGGCAGTTTGCATTGGCCTGGAATGGACAATGGTATACATTTACAGTCTTGCAACAGGGCTGCACTCTCTCCCCCATCTCTGCCATGTCATAGGCAAAGATAACCCGTAGGTAGGCCACAGAGGTGAGCAGAAGTGCAGGCTGGGGCTGAAGGGAACTTAGCGGAGAAGGAAGATGATAAACGTCACTTGCAGCCCTCGGCCAGCTGCAGCAGAAGGACTAGAGTCTGTCCATTCACCTTCCTCTTCTGTGCTCCTGTTAGGAAGAGAGGCCACCAGATCCTGCGAAAGTGGTTCCCGGAAGGCATGTGAAGAGGTGTTCTGAGCAGTGCTGGGGCCAGCCTGTGTAGTGAGTGCTGGTGACTAGAGGGGCCAGTGCTGCCAGCCCTCCACCCCCACTCTCAGGCCTCTGGGACTGAGCTGGCTGAAGAAAGCTGCCCAGGGCCATGCCATCTCCTGGGGGCAGCCCACGTCCAGTGACTGGTCAGCGTGATGGCATAAAGGCCACCCACCTCGGCCATGCTTAGAACCATTCTGCAGGGCCGTCCGGCTCCTGAGCCCCCACGGGGTTTCGGAGGTGTTGGTGAGACTTCACTGCAGCTCAGCTTCCCACTCCGTGCCATCTCCTTTCCTTCCTTTCCTTCCACGATGTTGGTCTGGAGCCCCCCTCTCTAAAACCTTTCCCATCCACAGGTCTGCCTGCCAGCGCTGTTGGTGACAGCCATGCACTTGCCCTGCCTCCTTTCTGGAAGGCTCAGTGGCTGGGCAAATGAGCTCATGAAAGCCTCAGAACCCTCACATGGCAGAGGAAGCACATCGTCTCCATGCCTGTGGGTCCTCTTGGCGCTGCGGGAGGCTGGGACCTCCTCTACACAGAGTCCTTCCGCTGCCTCAACCCCAGCCTCGAGTTCTCGGTCCCCCTTGATGGGCAGCCCGGTGGGAGCAGGCCCCCAGGGAGTGAGCAGTGAATGGACAATTAATGTAGGGCCAGAGGCTCAGTCCGTGTTTGCATTTGCTCAGCCTGGGGCGGCGTCCACCTCTAGCCCTCAGAGAGGCCAGCTGGGGTCCTCCCGCTGTGTGCCCAGGGGTCTAGTCCAGGCCTCAGCCCGGGTGCCCAGCGTGCCCATCCAAGAACAGCTTGGGGGCACTGGGGGTCTCTGCCACCAGAGTGCAAGCAGGACTTAAGGCAGGAGCACCTGTAGGTTCTCAGTACCCAGGACCGTACCAGGCACACAGAGAGTGCCTGTGGACGAATCCAGAGGGCCTCTGTTTCCCCATCTGTGGACGGGAGGCTGCAAGCATCGGGGTCTCTCAGCACCTTTCAGGACACACACCCAGAGCCTGCGGTCCTCCGGAGCTTGGTGGAGACTGCCCTGTCCCACATCAGCACCTCAAGAAATGCAGATTTGGGGCAAGTACAGGTATGTGGGGTTGGAGGGCTTGGCCAGGCCCCCAGGGGATCAAGACCCTGTGCCCCTTGCCCACCCTTCACCAGAAACCCTACAAACTTCCCCAGCCCAGGAAAGCCACTGCCCGCCCCACACAGACACATCATGTCACAGCTCTCACTGCCCCCAACCCTGGCCCTGGCCTACCCCATGCCCCACAACCCCCTGGTGGCTGGATTTTCTACCCCTGACTCACTGAGGTGTAAAGTAAACTGCCTGAGCTGGGCAGCTCCTTGGCCAATTTCAGTGGCGTGTGCTGCATAAACATTCCCGCCACTAATGAAGGCCTCTGAAGAGGCTGCTCCTGGGGGACCGGCTTCCTGCTCCTCGGGTGTGGTGTGGGAACAGGAACATCTCCCGGGCATCCTTGCCGGGGGGCAGCTGGAGTCCGTGGCAGCAGTGGCTGAGCGGGCCAGGCAGTGGGGACAGGCCAGGAGGAGAGCCACCCCGTACCCCAGAAGTGCCAAGCCCACCACATCTGCTCAGCCCGGCCACACCGAGCAGCTGCCGTCCTCCCCTCCAGGCCCTGCGATTGGTGTAGGAGTCACAGGTCAGGAAGCCCAGGCTCGGGCCAGGGGCTGCCCAAGGTCACAAAGTGGGGAAATAGAGGACCTGGGACTGGAACTCGGGCCTGGCCGTTGACGGCATTCCCTCCCCTGCAGCTCAGTGTGGTCGGCGGACCCCAGATGGAAGGCAGGACCTTCTCCACACATCTTCCCTATGCCCAGGGAAGCCTGGTCTCAGGCATCTGGGGCACTGCTAGGTGTGTGTGTGTGCCAGAATGTGTGGCACCGGTAATGCAGACCCCAGACCTGGGGGTCCTGCCTGGATTATCCTTCCGAGTCCAGCTGGGATACTGGAGTCTCTGCCTCCAGTAAGAAGCACCCAGAGTCCATGACGTTGAAATGAAGCAGGGATGCCCCGTCTCTGTCCACAGCTGTTGTTCTGCCGGTCAAGGCTGTGACCCTGAGTTTCCATCCTCTGCCTTGGTCACCCCACAGCGCAGATGGTGTTGGGACTCCAGCTCTGCCATACTCCTCCTGGGTGAGCACAAGCAAGGGACCCCGCCTCTCTGGGGCTCGGTTCTCACCCGGGAGAGCCGCCAGTACCGCAAGGCCCTAAGGTAACGACAGCACCTGCTGCTCAGGCGTTTGCACGTTGGATTCCTCATCTCTTAGGCGGCCCCCATGTAGCAAGAATCTTCTTCCAAACTGCCGCCTTTGCTGAGAGTTGAATGTGATGGACCTGGGAAGGTATCTGGATTCATCACATGGAGTAAGGGACCCTGTCAATCAGAGACCACTCCCCAGAAAGGGGGTGAGCTCAGTGTCCAGAGAAGTGTGGAAGCAGCCACTGAGTGCCCTCCCGGCACCGCCCCCTTCCCGTGGGGGTCTGGGTTTAAGCCTGGATCACAGAGGGAGGGGGGCCTTTGATCTTTCTGGGGCCATCATAGACTAGAAAGACCACACGCAGCAACCCTGCAGGAGACGCCTCTCCCAGGATCTCATTCTCCCAGCGAGGGCCTCTGAGGTGCTCTGGGACCCTCCTGGGCTGCACTTCTCGCCACCACCTAGACCTGGGTCAGCCTGCAGAAGTGGGCGCCACAACGCCAGCCCTGCAGAGAGAGCACCCACTGAGCTACAGGCCGTGCGGGGCCCCCAAACCGGTCCCACAGCTGAAGGACAAATTAAGGCAAGATCAGGCGTGTCCCTTGCTGCCGCTGGTTACCTAGAGGGCACCCATCACCCTGAGATGGGCTCCGACCCTTTTCATGTCCAAATACAATTCCTTTGTGGAGAGATGGTACCAGTAGAGGGTAGCTGGCATTTTGTTTTTGTTTTCAATGTTCTTAACTTGGCAAAATATGAAGTTGGCACCGTACGACAGGAACTAAAGTTGATTTTTGAAACTGTAATTGTTTGCGAAATCCACGGGCCTGGGACTTCATCGGAATCATCTCATTTTGTTCCCACAACAGAACCCACAGCATGGGGCACAGGGTGCCCGCATTGTAGATGAGGAGGTGATGGGCGGGAAGGGCCTGCCAAGGTCTCGCACCCTGGGGGATTGGGGTGGGACTGGAGCTCCCTCCCTCCCTGACTCAGCCCCACCACAGCTCCCTCCTGTCCTGGGAGCAGCCCCCACCCTCCTCAGACAGAGGACTTTCTGATCCCATGCAGCCGGCAGCAGATGGAAGGAGAGCAGACATCCTGGCATTGACCTCCAGTGTGGATCAGTCCACCCAACCTCGGGCTCCCCGAGTGACCCCCTCAGCCCCACTCCTGTCTCCCCTGGCAGGTAGGAAAGCCAGGGCCCCCCGGAACTGGATCAGCCCTCCTGGACCTGCTGGCCCACAGACCCGGTCTATGTCCCGGCTCCAGCCCACAGACGCGGAGGGCTGGTGAGCCCTGGGGTCCTAAGCCGCCCTACCTGGGCCATAGGCAGCCCCACTGACCTGAAACGGCAAGGACCAAAGGGTCTAACTGCGGTTACTCAACGAGAATGAGGACAACGGTTTGCAGTGGCCACGGGCCAGGGGCTCCAACTGAGGACGTGCCTGTCCTCGAGAGACGTCTGGGAAGGGAAAGCGGGGCTGCACCAGGCCCCTCCAGGGCAGCCCCGTCCTCAGCACTCCGTGCTCTGCAGGGCAAGGGCGAGCTCACGCTGGCCAAGCCGCCTCCTCCCAGCCCTTCCAGTAAACACCAAACTCCACAGACTGCCACTCAAGACCCAAGCCCTCCTCCCCTCCAACTTCCCAGGCCCCTCTTACATTCTGAAGTCCAGCCAGATGCCACCCTCCCCTTCACTCATACAGTGCCCCGTGCCCGGAGGGCCCCACCTCCCCCACCTCACCCACCAGGTCCGTTGACCCTGCCCAGTCCCAGAGTCAGCTCGGCAGCACTCCCACCTCCCTGGTGCCTCTCTGGTGCCCCCTTAGAAAGTCTCTTCAAGCTCTGAATCATGGTGGCACCTGCTCAGAGGCTCAGTGTTTGCCTCCGTACAGCGAGCGCCGCAGCAGTGCCTAGCTCGGAAGGCTGGGGTGGAGGCCAAACAAACAAGATAGTGGGTGCAAATCTCAGTGACTCACGCTTAGAAGATGCTCAGTAAACAGCGTGTTGATCAGGAACATGATCGACGCCCATCCCCCTTGACTGTGGGAGGTGCTCCCTTCTCCTCCCACTCCATGAGTGCTGGCCTTTCCTGGAGTTCTGTATCCACTGGCCTTCGTCCTCTGCCACTCTCCCTGAGCAGTCTCACCCTCTCCATGGCCTTAGCCACCGTCCACGTCTATCCTCAGCAGCCTCTCTCCTGGGCTCTACAGTGATGTGTCCAGCTGCATTCAGACACGTTCACCCGGATGACCCTCAAGGGCCTCACGTCAGCATTTCCAGGACCAACCCCACTCTTGATACCAAATCCTGTATTCTTTAGGAATGCCTTTGGCTGCAAATAATAGAAGTCTCAGTAAATAACGAGTGGCTTAAGCAGTGGTTTGTTTTTCTGGCATAACAAGGAGGCTGTGGGTTCGTGCTTGCTGGCATGGGTTCCCCAGCCTGAGGCTGGGCCCTGGTGGCTTCTCCTGACCTTGGCCTTATTGTGCCAGATACCTGCCCCGACTCCAAACATTCAAATAGTGTCCAAAGGCAGGAAGCAGGAAGAGGGGTGGGAAGGGCACCCCTCTTCACATAGCCTCTCTCTTCAGAGTCTTCCTAGAATTCAAGTCTTCCCTAAAATTCCCCCAGTAAATGTCTCCATAGATCTCATCGGCCAGAACTGGCTCACATGGCCACTCCTAGCTGCAAGGAAGTCTAGGAAGGCAGCATCCATAGCAGGGAATGGCACTGCCCTGTCACTCTTGCCAGAGACCTGGACCCTCCCCTGCCCCACCTGAACAGCCAGCCCCCACTGCACCCTGCCCCCACCCCATCCTCAGCATCACTGTCTGCAGCCCTCCCCCATCCCTTTCTGGCACACTCTGGCTCCCCTTCAGCTATCTCCCAGCCCCCAGTCTGCCTGCTCCAGTCCATGAAACAAGCCAAGTGACATTTTTCAAATTCAAACCTTTCTACAACCCCTGGCTTCTCTGGGAAAAGCTCAAGCTCCTTCATGTCCTCCAAGTCTTCCTGAATGGGCCCTGCTTATCTTTCCACCCTCACCTCCCACCATTCACCAATAACCCCCAGACTTAGCATAGATACCCCTGAAGCCCACCCTAGTCAGGGAAGGGAGTGCTTGTGGTTTTGGTGAGCAAGGACCCCAGGAAGGGAGCTCAGGACTGGAAGGAGCTAAGAAGGGCATGCTGAAAAGCACCTTAGCAGGTGGGGACCCAAGCTTATCCCCAGTGTGGAACACTCCCACGAAAGGGAGGTGAGTATTTACCCTCCACTCTCAAAGATCACTGGCCAAGGGCTGCTTCTGGAGGGGCAGGGTGGGGGTGAATTCTCTGGTTCCTGTGACTTTCCAGCCTGACTGCCCCCTCAGACAAAATGTGCAGATTCCTGCAGCAGGAGCGTGGGAGAGCCAGCCAGCCCACACCCCATGGAACACCAAAGGAGCACAGTGGGCATGGGACAACGGGGTCTCTCCCCACAGCCCAGGGCACCCACTTCCTCCAGTATCCCCACCCTGCTGTTTGGGGACCCACACCCAGTCCAGGCTGCCATCTCTACCTGCCCTGCCAGGATGCTCCCCTCCCCTCCACCCCTCCCACCTTCAGCCCAGCCTGACCCAGCCTCACTCCTTCTCTGGGACCAAGAACTCACTTCTTCCCCCAGTGGAACCCCATTCCTGCCCGACCGCAGCCCAGTCCTGCCTTGAGCCCTGGGTCAGTCTTCAGCCTCTGGTCCTGCTGCGGCTCTGGGCCTCAGGCCCTTCCCCAGCTCCCTGGAAGGGGAGACAGAGGAGGGAGGGAAATGGAGGCCGGAAAACCCCACCCCTCCCAGGTGCTGGCTCCAGCAGGCAGAAGAGCGGAGATCTGAGGGTCACCCATTCCACTGCTGGGAGATGGGGAAGGGGACTAGAGGCACTAATGATGGGGGGACAACTTGGCCAGGACAGACAGAAAGCCCAGCCCCTCACTGCAGGGTAGGAGACAGCTGCCCCAACAAGGAAGCAGCGAGGTCTCTGGAGCCGCCAGGACTGGGTGCTAGCCCTTGCTGGGCCTCAGTCTCCTCATTAGGGGAATGGGTACAATCGCCCCACATCACAAGCTGGCCGAGAGGAAGGCACAAACTCAGAAGGCCCAGGCAATAAAGGGAAAGCCCAGCTCAGCCCCAGCCTTCCTGGCACAGGTCCCCACACGGGCTGGCCCACGCTGGCCGCCACGCTTCCCTTCGAAATGGGAGCTCCTGTCAGTTTGCAAGGCCCGGTCCCAATGCTGTCTGAATGGGGCCCCAGGCAGAAAGTGCTGCTTCCTGCTCAGGCCTCCTCTATTCAGTCGTCCCGGGGGTGCCAGGGATCTGTATCCTCACCAGTCCACCCCCAAGACTGGCAGCTCCACCAGGCAGGCCTGCACCCACAGCTCCCCACTGGGGCCCGGAAGAGGATGCTTTCTCTGCTAGCATTCCTGCGGGTCAGGTCGGCGGGATCAGCAGCACAGCTCACCTGTGAGTGTCGCTCAGGGATTCTCCTGCACACACAGCCCCACCCCAACTCCAAAAGGCAGGACAGGGCTGTGGGCGTCCCAGACTCTGGGAGCTCAGGGACCAGGAACCCGGGAGTCTGTCCCCTCATGGGCCGGGGCTCTCAGGTGCATCCTTTGGGTGCATTCCAAGTCTGCTTCCCCAGATTCCCTTGGAATCCAAGCGATGGGAAGACCCTGAGAGGCCACTGACGATGGGAAGGCGGAGGGCCCAAGAGGGCAGAGAAGCGGTGCGTGAGGCATGGAGAGCCACACTCGGGCCAGGACCTTCTCCCTCCAGCCCAGGGGCTCTCTCCTTCCTGCCCTCTCAGCTGATGCCCTCGCTGACACAGAACCAGCCTTTGGAAGCTTCCTGGGCAGCAGGAAGGAGCCTGGACCTGGGACGGAGTCCTGCAGCCACTTTCCTTCACTGAGCCTCGGTTTCCCCTTCAGGAAGTGGCCATCGGGGGCTCCTGGGAGACCTGCAAGCTTTAGCAGTGCACACTGGGAGGGAAGTCAGTCAGAAAGGGCATGTGTGGCCTGGGGTACCCTATGATGGAGAGGAGACCCTTCCCCAACCCTGTGTGTCCCAGGCGCATCTAACTGGTCCCTGGCCTCTTGGTGACAGAAGGCCAGTGGGCACAGGCCCACGCACAGTGCAATGGAAGCAAGTTCCCAGGCCTCCTCCCCACCCCGAGGCCTTTCCCCCATGCCCATCCCCATCCCCTGGGGTCCAAAGGCTGGTGGGGAAGGTGACTGTGGGCTGGAGAAGCTGCAAACCCCGGCCTCTCCTGACCTCTGCAGCCGGGTGGCACCCGCGTTTGGGCACGGGAAGGCTGCCAGACTCACCAGCTGTGCCCTGGGGTGTGGGCCACTATATACCCGGCCTATGAAGCGTCCGTGGGAGCAGCTACTTGGGCAGAGGTGGGGCTGGGAAAGCCCCAGGACGTAGGCTGGGCTGGTGACAGGCGGCCCAGTGCCCAGGCTGAGGACAGGACACTGTGTTTTGATTATTTGCAGTTTCCTGACCCCCAAGTAGTGATTTAATGTTCCTGTTTACTCCGAGGGCTAGAACAGGAGGCGGGACCACTAAGCCGGCCTCCCCTGGCATCACCCCCAAGACTTCCAGTAGGAGTTTTGTGGCCAGAAGGAGCAGAGGATCCCAGGGGATGGGCGCTAGGCCTCTGCGTACATCAGGGACTCTTGGAATTGGCTCGAGGCTGAGCTTTGCACAGAGCAGGTCCCGGGGAAGTGCTGGGGACTGCAGGGTGTGGCTGCCCACAGGAAGTGAGGCTGGGCAACCCGCCTCTGCCAGCCGCCAAGGGGCTGCCCCACTGCGGGGGTCTGGGTCCACAGAGCTTGCCCAGCGCGGTGAAGGATGGCTTCACCCTGGACCTCCCTGACATATCCAGGACTTGGCCTTCAGCCGTGCCTGTCTCTCCCATGGCATCTGAGTGCCTGGAAGGCACCGCTAGGCAGGCAGGGCCAGCAGCCCGTGGCTGCCTGGGAGGGACTCCAGAAGTCACAAGCCACGCCCCTCGCTTCTGAAATCTTGGCACATGAGGCCGGCTCTGAAAACCACTGGAAATACAGTTTTCCAGGCCATCATCTGAGCTCGCATCTGCATGCAACAGGCAAAGTGTCCGCGGGAATGGATGACCCATGAGTTTTTTGTTTTTTAACCAACATGAGTTTGTATCATTTGTTGACAAAATATTAAAATGTCGGTAGGTTTTTGGCATGGGCATGACATACAGGATAGGGTCTATGCCTCAGAAAGCACCCACCCAGCAGGCACCCGGACCTCACAGAGCCGTAGGAGGAAGGAGGGCAGCGAGGGAGGCACGGAAGCAGGGCCTGGCCAGGAAAGCCCTGAGTGTAGGACCCCTGAGGGAACTGCGAAGTGAGCACCCCAACCTCTGCCTTCAGCCCTGCCAGGGAGTGGGGCCAGAAAACAGTCGCTGACCCTGGCAGAAGCGAGGGGGTGAGGACAGTGCACGTGTCCAGTGCTGCCATGACCCCCTTGTCCCCTCTGTCCCCACTGGGGTGACAGCAAGGTCATGGAAGGCAGAGGTGGGGAGCCAAGAATCCCAACAGCACGGGGTCCCTTTGAGGATAACAGAGGCCAACTTTCCTTCACCAGTTCCAGTCTTCAGCTGGCCTTGGACAGAGCCCGAGATCTCCTGAGGAAGCAGCAGAGAGGCCTCTCCGTGTTGCCCCGACCTTCATGGGGCCCAAAAAAAGATGTCACTGAGATCCTGGGATGGCAGTGCTGGACGGGCCTAGGACATCACAGCCCCTTCCTGCTCCATCTTGACTTCAGTTTCCCCATCACTGGAACCAAGCATGAGCCTGAGGACCCCGGAAGTCCTCTGTCACCCACCATAACAGAGTGGGGTGTAGATGGAGGGGATGGTTTCTGGGGGGCACCTTGATAGGCCAGACATGGCTGGGCCCTCCACGGAGAGCGGGGCCGTTCCCAAACCTCCCACCTGGGACAGAGGTTGGTGTTGATGCCCCAGTTTGGCCTCTTCACGCCAGGAGTCACACGGATCTGGTGTCCAGCCCCTGCCACATCAGTCACTTACAGCTGTGCAGCTTTGTGTAAGTTCCTTGCCTTCTCTGAGCCCAAGGTCACTGATGCCTGGAATGGGGGTGACAGTCACCACTGAGCAGAATTCAGAGTCTGTGGCGGCTCTGAGAAGGATTCAGAAAATGTAGAGGACGTGCACCTGGGAGGAATCCCGGCTACCGTGGCTGGACTCGCCTTCCTGAGCACTCAGTGACGTGAGGCCTGGGCTGGGGGCGCAGACTCGGCCTGGAAGCCAGGTCCTACCTTCATTCACCAGGTGTCTGCTCCTCTGAGAGCTCAGGGTGGGGCTAGAATGATTCTGGAGACCAGCGCCAGGCCTGCGGGCTGCACACCACAGGCACTCGGGCAGTGCTCAGCCAGACCCTGCACAGGAGCAGGGAGGGCTCCAGGGTGACCCGTAATGCAATAACCCAGGGAGGCCTCCAGGCCCTAGAGGTCAGGCTGAGACCCAGGGAGCCACTCAGCCCTGGCCGCAGCCCCACTCAGGGTGACCCCCGGGCTGCCACTGGGCCTTGGACTGGGTACCTGGGGGTAGAGAGGGGTGCTGCTTGTGGAGAGAAGTGAAACAATCAAAGCCAGCTCATTCTGAGCTGAGTCGCATCTTCCAGCGTGGTAATTTAGAAAGAAAACAACATTGCCCAAATCACAGCGGCAAAATCTTGCAATTGCCAGAGAAATACAGGTCGGTGGCCAGGAAGGATTGCAACACAATGGCCTGGGAAAACGCTGGCTCGTGCCAAGCCCTGAAGGATTGAAGCTCAGGGCACCTTCCCTGCTGCCTGGCCTGGCCCTGGGGCCCAGAACCCGGACCCCTCACCCTAGACATTTGAGCCCTGTGCCCAGGGAGGGACAGCGTGTGACCAGGGTGGCCACGGGACTCAACAGTGTGCAAAGGGATGCCCTGGAGACTCTCAGGAGCCTTTGGGCATGGGGGTGGGGATGGGGAGGTCTAGAATAAGGAGGTGGGGGAGGGGCTTGGGTGAGTTTCAGGGATGGCTAGGGAGCCAGCTGTCTGCCTCCACATTGGCACCAATGGTCCAGGGCTGTGGGCAGGAAGCCTGGAGGAACTGAGAGGGGCAGGGGACCCTGTTGGGAGACACAGGAGGAAGGGAGGTGCCAGGTACTGCATTCCTGGAAAGGGGCCCTTGGTCCATACCCCCCACACCCCCATGTCCCCAGCATTGTACCCACAGCCCAGTCTGCCCACCTATTCGCTCCAGGCAGCCACCCCTCCCATAACAGGCCTTCCTGGCCATTCCCTGAACCGCATGGGCTCATGCTGCCAGGTTGACCGGACTGGCCAGCTGATCTAGGGATCATTTCCTGGACCTATTAATCACTGGATCAGGTTCCATGTCGGCAAAAGAGCCCAACTCCAGACGAGTCAACTCCCGCTCCGATGCACCAGCTCTCCAGGTCTTGATCACGGCAGCGAGCTTAAAAACGGCCATCCTGACTGCGTGCTGCCCACCTACTGTGTGCAGGACCTGGGAAAACCCAGAGGAGAGTGAGACCAGTGCCCAGTGAGGACCTTGGGGCTCATGAGAGAGGAAGCTAGCAGGGGGGCCCAACGCACAGCAGCACCCACAACTCACAGGAGGGGCTGGTGCTCACGAACCCCACTCTGTCACTGCCTCCCTCCCCAAACCCTGTATGTCTGATGCCCACAGCCCTCCACCAATAAAATACCCGAAAGGGAAATGAAGGAGGAGGCTGCAGGTTCATTGGATGTCCAGACCCACACACTGGGTGTGGCCAAGTTTCCCAGCAAGTGAGCTCACAGTTGGGGGTGGAAGCCCCCATCCTTGGGTCCAAGGTCTTGAGAGCTGCAGCTTCAGGTGCCAGCCACGGCCATCGCCCCTGTAGTCCACAGCCGCTGCCACACAGTTGGAACTGCTGAGCTCTGTCCTGAGTCTCTGGGTGGGAGCAGGGCTGTTCTGGAAGGGCAGTCTCTTCTAAGCAGGGTCTACAGAATCGTCCATGGTGGGCAGTAGCCACTATGCAGGGCCTCCAGAGTGCAAGCACTCAGATGCGTCTGAAAGCCCCCGCCAGCCTCCAGAATCCTCAGGTGTGGAGGACATGGCATCTGCAGGCCTCGAAGGAGAGCAGGATGGAAGGGCAGGGGTCCCACTTGAGGTGGAAAGCGCAGCTCAGGCAAAGCCAGGAGAAGGAGGCATGCCCAGGTGAGAGCCGGTGTGGTGGACACACAGAGAGGGCTGCAGCTGGTGACAATGTGAGCAGTGGAGCCTGGGGAAGGGTCCCAGTGCTGTGGGCCCAGGAAGATCCCAGGAATGCTTGCACTATCCTGGAAGTGCCCCTTTGGGGCAGTGTGGGGTGGCAGGGCCTTCCTGCTAACAGGGCTGGCACCAGATATGTGCATGCCAGGCCTCAGTACCATTGCACAGGGGCACACAGAAGCCCAGAGAGACAAAGCATTTCCCCGAGGCCACCCAGGGCCCTGGCCACGGAGCTGGTCCCCACACATTCTCCCAGATAGACGCTGCAGCCGTCTGACCTGGCCGCCTGCTCAGCTTGTCTGAGGGGCAGGATCTCATAGGCAACAACCACTCAGTTAACGACCAAGGCAGTCCCCAGCCCCTGCGATGGCTCCGCGGGATTTAGAGAAAGCACCTCCCGCAGGAGGAGGCGGCCGTCAGGGCCCACAGGAATGTGGAGATGGGCTGCATCGCGGTGCCCGCACCCCTCGCTCAGCACAGCCCTGCAGGAAGAATCCTGCCACCGTGGCGGCTGTATCTGATTGCGCAGCCAGGCCTTGACCGTGTTTCCACAGGGCCCACCCGTGGATTCTGCTTGTTCAGGAGTGACCGTTTGTCTCCCTGTACACCACGTGCCGGAGGATCCGGTTCTGTTTTGCTCAGCTGTGTATCCCAGCAGCGAGTGTGCCAGTAACAAACACTTCACAAACACCTGCAGATGAAAACACCTAACCCCTAACACAACCCAATCAAGCCTACTGTACAAATGAGGTTGGAGCGTTCACCTGACTTGCCCAGTTCATGCAGCTGCACGTGGTGGGGCTGGAACTCCCAAAACATCCTCTTCCAGACCCATCTGAGATCCCTCTCCTGACTGTGGCAGCCTCCCAGCCAGCAAGAAAGAGAATGCTGTTCTGCCCTTGACTTGTGATGTCCCTACCCATCCCTGAGCCTCAGTTTCCCCTTCTATAATACAAGAAGTTTCAGCCCAGTCATGTCTAAGATCTTTTCCTGTCTGAGAGTCTGCATTCTACAGTCTGGAACAAGAATACTAAACCCACAAGCATGCATGCCCTAGCTTGCGCCCTCCATACGCCTGGCAGACATCATTAATCAATCGCCAATCAATCTTTCCCAATAAGTTCGCTAAACAACAGAATCCTTCTCCACACAGTGTACAACTATTGGATCAAACGCGATATATAAGATAAAACCTCTCACCTGGCCAACGTGGTGAAACCCCAACTTTACTAAAAATACCCAGACGTGGTGGTACGTGCCTGTAATCCCAGCTACTCAGGAGGCTGAGGCAGGAGAATCACTTGAACCCAGGAGTTGGAGTTTGCAGTGAGCCGAGATCACACCACTGCTCTCCAGCCTGGGCAACAGGGCGAGACTCCTTCTCAAAAAATTTTTTTTAAAAAAGGTAAAACTCTCTACCATCTCTGACCTTCCCAAGGGAAGCCTCTTGAATGGTGATGATGAGTCCTGCTGGCGAGGAAGCCCCAGGCTGCACTGCATTCGTGCCTGTCTCCTCATCAGACTCACAGCCCCAGGACCCAGCCACACGACCCAGGCCCTGCATGCACCCTCAGAAAAGTTTGCCAGCTTGCTGTCTCTGATGATTCCTTATTTCTGAGTGTGTGTAATACCAACACCTCCTTAAGTATCCACTCAGATTTCATCTCCTCTGGAAATCCCCCTAAGATTTCCTCCCCTGTGTGAGTTACGGATCCCGTTGTGCCTGTTCTAACATTCCTGCTCTCCTTCAGTTGATCAACAAACACACAGTGTTGTATTTAGGTCGGTGCAAAAGTAATTGCGGTTTTTGCCATTACTTTCAATGGCAAAAACCGCAATTACTTTTGCACCGACCTAAATGTTTGTCTCTGAGTCTGTGAAGCCACTGCGACCCTGACTCCAAGCCCAAAACCCAGCACAGAGGACAGTGAATGAGGCTGAAGTGAGTGACCAGCCACCTCACCTGCAAGTATGCACGGCTCATTCATTTATTCATCCATCAGCTATGTGTTCCTGGGACGCACAGGAATTCCACACAGGTGCCATCCTTGCCCTCTGGAACTTACACACTGGTGAGGAAGAGACCATTTAAGAAACAGTGATACATATAATTAAGTGGCCATAAATAGGAGATTGTTTAAGAAGGGGGCCCTAAGCGGGGCTCCCTGAGGCTCTGATGTGTGGCCAGTATCCACCTTCTCTCACTGGTCTCAACCACCGTTTTGCAGAGGTCCCAAGAGGGGAGCAGGTCCAAGGGCCCCCAGCCAGGAAAGAGAGGCAGATGCGGGTACCCTGCCCCCAACTTCTCTCCATAGTCAGACCCCACACTCCCCTCAAGGGGAAGCGCCCGACACCAAGCTGGGCACCTCTGGTTCTGCCTCCAGCTGAGCTAGGGGTGAGGAAGCCGTCCCCTGGGAAACAAGGTGCCCTGTGGGTGGCAGGTGCCCCAGGCTGCCGGAGCTGGTGGCAGGGCCGATTCCTGGTGCAAGGGTGACTTCAGCTCCATGAGGAGGGTGGGCAGGAGCTGGCGGGGACAGGGAATAGCCCCCACTCTGGCCACACCCCACCAGCACGGAAAGGTCGGCAGAGGAGTCTCCCGGCCCCTTCCGTCAGTCCCTCGGGGTTCGTGCTGCCGTTTCGGGGCGGGCAGGCGCAGCGAGCAGGTCTGACAGCTCCTCCACCCACCCCTCTGCCAAATTGTACTTAATTATAATGATAAATGATGGCAGGCGTCCACGACCACATCGCAGAACATGACAAACACTCCACGTCTCCGAGCCAACAAGCTCCGCTCCCCCACCGCCGTGTTTCTGAGCAGGAGGCTGGGAGGGGGTTATCTGAGGCCGAGGCTGGCTCCACTGGGCCTAGCCCAGCCTGGACCCTGCCTGCCGTCTTGGGTGGGTGTTGCTGCATAGCTGAGGGCCGGAGCCCTCGCCCACCCCAGGTCCCTGGGCATCACCTGCTCCTCCTAGCAAAGCTTGCCTCTGTGCATGAAAAGTAGCCCACCGCCCAAGGGGAGGAGCTGGGCGGGCAAACACACATAGCAGCCACTCCCTGGAGCCACACTGCCCAGGCAGGCGTCGCCAAGGGGACTCTGAAAAGGTCCAGGGAAGCCACAGAGAGCACCCAGGGTGGGCAAGGCCCAGGAGCTCCTCTCCCTGACCACAGCAAGGCGTCCTCACTCCATAGGGGTCATGGGCATTCCTGGGGCTGCTGGATGAAGAAGGGGTTTATCTCCCCTGGGAGAAGCCCTGATGCAGATTCCAGCACTGTGGGGTGGAGAAGGGAAGGGGCCTTTCTCCCTAATCATTGCCGCAGGCAGGGCTCTGGGACAGCAAGCCAGGGTCCTGGTCGCACCACGTGGCCTCAACATGACTGACCGCCAAGCGCTCTGTGCAGGCGCGCGGCCTCATCCCCACCGCTCCATCTGTGTGGTGAGCCTCGCAGCGTCTGAGAGACAATAATAATATGGCAGCTGCCGCGGAGGTGGCCCTTCAGCAGAGATTTGTGTGCCAGGTGGTAAACCAGGAGCGGAAGGGTGACCAGGCAGATAGAGCCCGTGCTCGAGGGCTCAGGGTCAAAGACCGCCTCCATCATGCACGGGAGGGGAATCAGCTGGGAGTGGCTGGAGCCCAAGAGGGGGCTGAGTGGCAAGGGGCTGAGGAGGGGGCTTGCCGGGCCCAGGTGGATGGCAGGGCGGAGCTGCCTCCATGCCAGGGAGGGACAAGAACCTGGCCTGTGGAGGTGGGAGCAGAGATGGCAGGTGGGGCCAGTGGAGGGCGGTCACGGGACTTAGGGACAGAGGGAGGTACGGCTAGAGGAGAAAGATCTGATTTGGGTTAGCCGTTCCACCCAGAGATGGGGGCGGCCTGGAGAAGCAGGTCAGCCGGTGTTTGGGCTTCCCCCACCCCCAGATGTCTCAGCACAGGCACCCAAGGGGCAGCTGGGGACAGGGGGCAGACTGGCCTCAGCGGGGAGGCCTTGGAGCCAGCAGCGTTCAGCATCTATCCATCTATCTTCAGGAGTGGGCGAGGTGGCCCAGGGAAGCTGAGAGGCAGCGAAGATCCAGAGGCCCGTGGGCCTGGTGCCTGCAGGTCAGGAATGACCGCCCCAAGCAGAACCCCCACATCCCGGGGCTCTGTGCTCACGAAGGGCCTGCCAGGGAGAAAGGAAAGCAGAGTGTGAGGCCCGGCACCCGGAGAAGAGACGGCTTCGGGAGAAGAGGTGGGCACGACCATACTAAGGCCGCTGAGAGGCCTGAGAAGGGACCCCGGGTTGCAGGACAGAGGAGCCATGCAGGCAGGGCCCATGGGAGACCCTGGCCCACACAAATCAGGTGACAGGAGGGAAGCCTGGTGAAGAGGAGGGTGAGGAAGGTGTGGGAAGGCGGGGGAAGGCGGGGGAAGGCGGGGACGCCACAGGGGCTGCGTGGTCTTCCAGGATAGTGACAGCAGGCTCAGCTCCTCCCCACCCAGGCAAAGAGAGACAAGGGCAGGAACCGTCACCAGAGCCTGGACTCTGAGCATGGAGTTGGTTGGAGAGGACCCAGGAGGATGGATCCTTTGTTCAGGGGTGCACCCAGCTCCCAACGCTCTGGCGGGGGCAGCGGTGCTGGAGAATCAGTACTCCAGCTCCCTCTCCGCCCTGCGTCTGGGCAAACTCGAGCAGAAGCCAGGGGACCGGAGCGCCCTCCACCACCACGGGCGCCTGGGACCCCCTCAGGACACGGAGCAGGCAGCGGGGCGTGTTCCTGCCGTGGCTGGGGGGCACACGGCAGCCATGAGCAGAAGCCTGCTGCAGGGAGGAGCCTGAGCAAGACCTCAACTGTAGATTCTTCCACAAAGAGGAGGAAGGACCCAGTAGACGCTGGGGAGGCTGAGTGTTGAGGGCGAGTTTTGCTTTTGTTTTCTAGGTGCCTGGAGAGCCTGGATCCTGGGGCAGAGAGTAGGGACACGGTGGATTTGGAGAAGAGGTGGGAGGCAGTGGAACTGACAGCGTGAGGAGAGGGGCCGGAGAGGTGGGTCTGCACCCTGCCCCAGCCGCCAGGAGGGCCCAGGTGGGTGTGGAGGTCTGGCGGCAGGAAGTGTGGCAGGGGCTGTCGGCATCCGAGGGGAGTTTGTACCCGCCTCGCCGGCCCTGCCACCCAGCCCCAAGTGCAGGAGGCTCAGGGCTTTCCCAAAGTGGGGTCCTGCCAGGTGGGAGCTACAGTGAGGGAGCTGAGGACTGACACAGTGGGACCCAAAGTCCAGAGCTGCCCAGAGGGACTTGACCGGGCAGGGCTGGGTGGAAGGGACGCTCCGAGGAAGTAAGGGGGAGCGGGGGTGGGGGTGGTGAGAAGCAGGCACAGGGCGGCCTGAGTTGGGGACTGGGGGTATGGCCAGGGAGTAGATGCTGGGGGACACAGGCTCCCAGAGGCAGAGTCCGCTGGTGTAGATTGAGTGTGGTGTGTCATGAAAGGGATAGCAGGCATACTGGGAGGACTGTGGGAGCCGCAGGACGAGGACAGAGAGGCCAGGGTGGTGACGAGGCACCCACAGGGATGTGGAGACTTAGGGGACAGCCAGTGCGGTGAGAAGGAGACTGAGGCAGGGTGGGAATGAGGTGTGGCTGGCGGAAGGGTGGTCTTGAAGCCCCAGGGGAGAGGAAGGCAGGGGTGTGGGGGCTGGAGCCACAGCAGATGGCCTGGGGTTGGGGGAGGGGCGTGGACTTTTCCAGAGAAGCTGGGAAGAGGGTTGACTTGCAGGAGGGCGGGGGCACGTCCAGGCTCCATGGGCAGCCTCAGCCCCCTGCACAGATGGGTAGACAGGGGCTCAGAGAGAAAGAAGACAAGTGCCCACCCCAAGACCTAGACCTGCAGGACCCAGAAATGCCTCTCTGAGATCCCACTTCACACGCAGTTCCCCCACTAGATTGGTTCTGCTCATGTTGTGGGGAGAGAGAGGAGCACCAGGGCAGGGCATCCACCAAGGGACCCCGGCAAGCCCTGCCTATAGGACCCGGGGAGGGGGGCAAGCCCAGGCCTGGCAGGGGTGGGGAGGTGGGTGTGTCTGTGTGGAGGACAGACCATGCTGGTTTTGAGGGTGACTGTGACCACCAGGGTGCCAGGTGTCTTTCGGGAGGAGGCTGCAACTGTGTCTCCAGGCAGGGTGGGCAGAGGGAGGGGAGATGTGGGGGCACGTGGGGTCGGCTGCTGTGGGGGCTCTCTGCAGAGGGCACGGAGGGGCCGGGGTGGCCAGGGTCACGGGGTGATCTGGGGTGCATCGGCAGCACGTACACACGTGAGCCTGCGTGTGGGAGGAGGGAGGATGCGGGTGGGTGGGAAGTAATTAGCTAGAGCCTGGTCTCCCTGCAGAGCCTGGACGCAAGCCCATGTCTGGCAGCCTCATCTCCGCCTGCTCCGCCCCCCACCCCTCAGTCTTACTGTGGCTCCCCCATCTGCCCCAGAGCCCCCGGCAGCCCACCAGGGACAGCCAGGCAGTCCTCACTAGGGTCCTCCCGGCACTGTCAGCTGGGTTGGGGCAGGGGTCGGGGCAGAGATGGTGGAGGAGGGCAAGGGAGGTTTCTGGTTTATCTCTGAGGTTCACCCCGTGCTGGCTCCTAGAGGCCCAGGGGCGCCGCCCAGTCCAGCCCATGATGGTCCATAAGACCCCAAGGTGGAGGGAAGAGGAAGCATTAGCCCAAATCACAGAGCAGGTGGGAAGAGAACCAGTTCTGCAGACCACCCCTGCCCCGCCCACACCTCTATGCTCAGGACCCTCTAGGGTATCCAAGCTACTGGGCCAGCCTAGGGCAGCAGCTGGGCTATCTGCCTCAGGCTGGCCCTGCCTCTGCTCCCAAGATCACCTGAGCTTGCATCTACCTCTCTGAGGCAGCGCCTCCCCTTCCGGCAGCCCCAAAGGCAGCTCCCAGCCCTACCCACCTCACAAAGAGCAGGGAAAACAAAGAGTTAAGACAGGCAGGAAGGACTAAGGCAGCCAGCCCAGTGTACAGCCGAGTTCCCCAGGGAAACACGAAAAGGGCCTGGCTCTAGGCTACAGGGAATGAGAGGTAGTAGGCTCCTGCCCTGGCCCTGGCTCCCAGTTGCCCTGGAGCAAGCACGGCCCTCTGGATACAGCCCTCTGGATACAGCCCTCTGGATAGAGCCAGAGGCCATCTAGGACCCCGGAAGGACCTTATCTGCCCACACCCCTCCACTCCTTCCCACCCCATTCTATGTGATTACTATCAGTTCAATAACTACTCAATACAAGAAGCTAAGGTGCAGCGCCAGATATTTCTCCATCCTGCCCTCTGCCCATCGGTCCCTACACACCTCAGTCCATCAATTCATTGGTCCAACCAGTCAGCTGGTAAACATCCTGCGATTTCTCCAACCACTGGTCCACCCAGCCGTCTGTCCATCCATCCTCCCATTCCTGTATATGATTCTGTTCATTCACTGATACAGCCAACCACTGGTCCATCCAGCCATCTGTCAATTATCCAGTCATCCATGGATTCCTCCACCCACTTATCCACTATCCACCATCCCCCGACAGTTCACTCATCCATCCATCCATCCATCCATCTGTCAGTAGATCCAGCCAGCCACCCACGTGCCCACCCGGGGACCTTTTGCTCTTTCAGTCATCCATGGGTCCAGCCAGCTATCTAGCCACCCACTCACCCATTATTAACATGCAGCCCTCAGGCCTCTTCCGAAGTCTGAGGAAGGCCAAAGCCCACTTTCTTCCTGGCCTTGTCACTTGCTGCTGACCCCAAACTGTGTGTCCTTGTCCACCGCCTGTACGCTGGCTGTGTGTGCACAGAGGTTATTCCGTGGGTTCAGCCCTGGCTTCCCTCCTGGCCTACCAGACAGAAACCAGGAACAGCAAGTGATCCCACAACCACTCCCGGCGAAGGTGTTGACCACGCGCTGCCCCTGGCCACCCTGACCATACTCACGCACGATGAGGCGGAGGCCTCCAATCCTCAATCCCCTCCCCGCTTTCTGCCCATGCCCTGGCTCCCGCTGTAATGCCCTCACAGCAGCAATCCTTACCCTCATGTATGTGGCACTTCTTGGGCGAGCCCCTGTTCTGAGCACTCTACACATATCTGCTTACTTGATCCTGGCCATTACCCGGCCGCCCAGTCATCCTGTGAGGCTGGCAGCACTGGTCCATCCAGCCCCCATTTTACAGACAAGGTGCACAGAGGTTAAGAGATGCCCAGCGATGCTGATGTTGACTGGGCCCCGCCTACGTGCCCGCCTATGCCATGCTTCCATGCATCATCCACTTAATCCTCGTGGAAATGGGAGTCCCTATTGCTATCCCCATGTTACAGCTGGGTTAACTGAGTCCCAGTGAGTCACCCGAGGTCGTAGACTTGGAAAGCAGGGGTGCCGGAGTTTGAACGCAGCTGACTCCAAAGCCCGTGTGCCTCGCCAGCCAGGTGTCTGCAATTGCTGCTGTAGCTGAGATGTTCCCTGGAAATGGGATTGTGGGGAGGGTGGCTGAGAGCCCAGGAAGCATTGCCCGTCTCATCTGCAGGGAACACATGGGGCCATTGGACCCAGGGTTGGGGAGTCAGGGGGATCTGGGGTCAAAGCAGGAAGTAAAGCCAAGAGTGAGGGAGGTGAGACAGTCAGGGCAGAGCAAAGAAGGCCACTACCAGGAGCGGGGTGATGACTAAGCCAAGTATCTAGACAGATGACAGGCAGAGGCCTCAGAGACAGTAGGGGCCCCACACAGCCCCCTGGCTGGGTCAGAGTTTCAGAACTGAGTCAACTTAATGGGTCTGTAACGGGGTAAGGGTGCAGGCAGGCACTGGCAGTTTCAAAACCTTGTTCCAGACCCAAGTGCCATTTGGGAGGTCTCGTAAGAGCCCTACCGTAGGAGCAAACCCAGCCAGGGTGCCTCTAGCAGCATTCAGGAGGCGCTCCGCAGACCTGCCTACCGCTGGTGCCTGGCCTCCCAGGGCTTCCGGCATCTGGAAGTTGTAACAATTAACTTCCTCCTGATTATTAAAAGAAATCATGCCACAGAAAGTTTTGGGAAATGAAGGAAAATGTAAAGGAGAAGAACTCATCTGTGACTTATGCCGAGGAAAGCTGTGGGCTGCTGAGATGTGGCTGGTTGGGTCTTAGGAAATCACTCGCTCGGAACCAGCCCAGAAACGTGCTCACTTCCTGGAGAGGGCTGCGTAGACACCTCCTCGGGAAAAGCAGTCTCCACACAGGCCGCTGGTTTTCACATGCTCACTCATCCCTTTGTAAACATTTATTAAGCACCTGTTGTATGCTGGACTTTGGGCTGCCAGGGGATCTCCTGGCCAAGACAGGGGTGGGATGGTGACAGGCACCTAGGTGAGTGATGATCTCCAAGCAAGCAGCTTCAAATCCCTGCGACCTGGTACAGTAAAGTTTTTGAAGATGTGATAAAGTCAGGATCTCAAGGCGGAGAGATGATCCTGAATTGTCCGAAAGGAGCCCTAAACACCATCACAAGCGTCCCTGTGAGAGCCAGGCAGAGAGAGGAAGAACTGTGAAGGCAGGCAGAGGCTGGAGGGAAGCAGCCGCAAGCCAAGGAAAGCCGGCAGCCACCAGACACTGGAGAGGCATCCTTACGGGTTCCCCTCCAAACCTCCCAGGGTGAGCAGACACCTTGACTTGAGCCCAGTGAAACTGACTTTGGACTTCCGGCCTCCAGAACTGGAAGAGAACACATTTCTTTGTTTTAAGCCTCTAAGTTTGTGATGATGTGTTAGTGGTTGTAATAGGTTCTCTACAGAAACAGAAACCATCAGGCTGTATGGGGAAACAGGCTGAGAGAAACAGAAAGAGACTTATTGTAAGGAATTAATTGGCTTTCCGGATGATAGAGACAGGCACACCCCAAGATCTGCAGGCAAGTCAGGAACCCAGGAGAGCCGACAGTGTGGTTTCCATCCGGAAGGCCGGCAGACTCGAGACCCAGAAGGTGCTGCTGTTTCAGCTCAAGTCCCCACCCCCGACACTGGCTCCTAGAAGGCCTGGAGGCGCCGCGTGATCCAGCCCATGACAGCCAAGTCCAAAGGCAAGAAAAAGCCGCTATCCCAGCTCAGAGAGACAGACAGGAAGCATTCTCTCTTACTCAAAGGAAGGTTGGCCTTTTTGTTCCATTTAGGTCTTCAGCAGATTGGAGGAGGCCCACTCACATGGAGGAAGGCAATTACTGAGTCCACCGATCAAACGGGAATCTCATCCAAAAACACCCTCACAGACACCCTGGAATAATGTTTGTGTGAAAACCTGGAAGCCGCGTGCCCTAGTCAAGTTCACATATAAAAGCCAGCCATCAAAGCAGCTGAAGGAAACAAACACAGCCTAGTGTGCCAGGGTAAGGGCAATGAGGAGCCATCGAAGAGTATTGAGCAGGGGTGTATCAGGGTGAGGCTGGGCAGGAGGGAGATCCTGTGTCGTGGCTGGAAGGAGAGATGGGGAGGAGGCCCGGGCCTGGTTGGGGGTGGAGTGCTGCCCTCCTCGAGGCCCCAACCCAGGGAGAGATGGACCCAGAAATAAGCGATCGCTGTCTAGAACGCTACGCGCCATCTTGTTCATCACTGTACCCCATGATACTAGGCACAAGGGCTGGCATACAGTAGGCGCTCAACAAAAGCCTGCTGAATGACTAAGTGATGTAGTGGAGGCCCGGCCGGGGGCTGAGGAGTCCCAAGAGTATATGGAGGAAGGAAGGTGAGGGGAGAGACTCTACATAAATCTATCCAGGCGGTGAGATGAGCAGGTCTGTGTGGTGAGGGACAGAGGGTGGGGATGACAGGCAGGTTGTGGGGGCAGGTGCCAGCAGACAGCAGGGGAGTCATGGGTTTTGCTTTGCCGGGTGACCAGGGGACGCGCAGCATTCATCCTCTCTACCCTACATCTGCACACACGCCCAGCCCTGCAATGTCTAACCTCGCGAGTGTGGCCACGGGCACTGGCCCATGCGGTGGGAGGGCCACCAGTCCCAGCGGTGGAGTGCTGGCCCTTGAGGGCATTGACCTTAGCCAAGGCCCAGATCACTTTCAAACTCAGGACTAGGGGGGACAGGGCTGGGGGCACCAGGCCCCCGGGGAGGAGAGGCTGAAAAGTGTCATTTTTTCCTGAAGAAGACAGAAATCCTCGCCTCACCTCAGCTGTAATAAGCTAATTTTCTCTTCTAAATGGGGCGTAATCAAATTCAGCCCCATAGCCTCATTTCCAGGCAACTTTATTCATTGTTATTTTTATTCCAAGAATTCCTTGGCATTTTCTGGGAGCCACTGAAGTGTTTAATAGCTGCCTAAGTAACAGCGTGCCCTCTTTGGAGCAAAACCGAAGAGCAAAGATTCCTAACTGGGGAGATCCTGGAAGGACATGTGAGGTCAGCTGGCCCAAGTATGGGAACGAGGCCAGGGTGGCAGGGCCGAGGGGCACCTGGCTGGCTCAGAGGGTGGGACCTGGGCTGGGCCAGGGCCTCCAGGTGGTTCTGAAAACCTCGAGAGCTTGGACAGAGGAAGCAGTCAGGGGCCTCTGGGCTGGTGGGGAGATGAGGCAGAGGTGCCATGCCTGCGATGCAGAGGGCAAGACGTCCTCACAGCTTCCTCTCTCGGTGAAGGAGGGCTCCAGGGGGCGGGGGTTAGCGTCTGCAGCTCTGAGTCCCCATTAAACTCAGCTTTGTGGCCCACAGTCTCCCTGGGGCGGCCCCAGCCCCCAGTGAGGAGTCGCCAGGCCTTTCCCACATCGCCAGGCCCATCTCAGAGGCCAGCCCACAGGACAGATGGAGGAGACCCTGTTCACCTGAGAGCGGGGATAGAGGAAGGACAGGGTCTGCACCTCCTCTGTGCCCAGGATGGGTCGCCGGGCGGCAGCGGATGGCCAGGGATGAGCAGATAGAACAGAGGGCAATTCCAGAGTCCAGTGGGGAGGCAGCCTCCACGGCCGGCGGGGTCTGGGCTGGGGTGGGGAGACACGGGAAACTTCAAGGCAGACCACACGAAGGTGGAGTCCACCAGGCCGAGGGGACATTTGGATGTTGACAGCTTAGACACAGAGAACGGGGCAGTGGGCGGCTAAGATGGACTGGAACTAGATATTGGGGGAGGTTGGTCCATGGGGAGATTGGTGGAACTTTGAGGAACCTGAGGAGGTTCACAATGCCGGAGCCGAGGGCCGATGGGACAAGAGGTTAGGGCTCACCTGGGTGCAGCTGCCCAGCCACCGCCAACCTCTGTGTCCCCTCACCGTCCCCTCTGACACCTATGTCCAGGGAAAGGGTATCTGCTGCCCCCAGAACTATTTTTAGCTTCTCCGGGTCCCCTCCATCCCCACCACACGTGGCCACCAAGCCCTCCTGGGCTCTGTAGGAAGCTGTGAGACCATGGGGGTGTGGCCAGTATGGTTCTCATTCATGTTGCTTAAATCATTAACTGGCTCTTTTGTAAGAGTCATCTGACGTGCAGGAAGTCTTTTGATGCCTTTCAAAAGGCTTTTTTATAAGTGTTTCTAATCCTTTTCTCTTAAAAACAGGAAGTTACACTTTGCAACCCTAAACACCAGAAGGTCAGAATTTGGTCTGCGAGGCAGAAGCCACAGGCTCCAGATAGCTCCGCCCAGGCCTGGCCAAGCTCTTGGGCTCAAGACATAGCCAGCGGCCCGGGAGGAAAGGGCTGGGCCCAGACCACCCCGTGGGTGATGCCTCCCAAGGGAAGTTGTAGCACACAGGTCCTCTCCAGGGCCCCTATGCAGAGAATGGAGTGCCCCACAGCCCCCGCTGCCCAGGCCAGAAAGCCCAGTGTCGTTCCCAGAGCCCTGTCATCCGCAGCCCCATCCCCTGTTGCTGGCCTTTCTACTCCCTAGATCGGGCCCCTCCCTCTCTGCTCACTGCCTGAAATGGTGCTCTGGGGCCTTCTCCTGCCTGCACAGGGCCCCCCGGACTGGGTGGGGGCTGCTTGTCTCCCTTTCCTTCCCACCCTTCACTCTCAGTTCCAACCCCAAACCACACTGTAGTTCCCTGGCTATGCCGCACCCTCACACATGCTGTTCCTCTGCCTGGACACCCTCCCTCCGCTTTTCCACGCAGCGAACTCCTACTCACCCCTCAGGGGCCCCTCCTCTAGAAAGTCTTTCCTTTCCTAGATTCCCTTTCCCCTGGACCCAGGGTCTATGTGCCCTGCCCCGGGCCTCCCTAAGGAAGAAGCAGGGTTGTATCTACAGCCTCTCCGCCCTTCACAGCTTCTCTTCAACATGTCTGTGGGAACTGAAGCAGCCAGCTCAACTCATGAATCTCAGCAGGAAACTATTTCACTAAAAGAACTTGGCCTCCACTCCATCTGTGCCCACGCACCCCCACCCCCAGAGACCAGCCGCTCCTGGCCACATTCCCCAGGACCAGGCCCGCTGCAGCACCTGCTGTATGGCAGCTCCGGTCCAGCCAGCCTCCCCAGGGTGGCAAGAACCCAGCCCTGCCCTGGAGGAAGCAGCCCTTTCCCCTGTGGCAGGATCCGGGCAGGTGCTGGGGTCTGCAGGTCAGCCAAGGCCAGCAGGGAAGGGCGCTGGAGAATGCACAGCCCTGCCGAGCACGGTGTTCAGCATGGACAGAGCTGCAGAAGCGAATGAAGGGCGTCCCCCATGCCCAGAGGTATGTCAGTCCTGCCGCATTCACCAGGAACACAGTGGGCATGCATGCCCTCACTAGGAGGTGGATCTGAGCACCTGCCAGCTCCCTTCCCACTAACGAGTGAATTACCTATTCATTCATTCAACAAGGAGAACTCACTAGTGGATTACCTATTCATTCATTCAACAAGGAGTGCTCAGCCCTGTTGTGATCTTCAGAAGTTGGACCTGGTAGCTGGGGGCCCAGAGGTGGACTGGGGACAGTGCTGCCCTCCAGGAGGCCCCAACCCAGGGAGAGATGGGCCCAGAAATAAGCGATCTCTGTCCAGAATGCTACGCGCCATCTTGTTCAGCACTGTACCCCATGATACTAGGCACAAGGGTTGGCATACAGTAGGCGCTCAACAAAAGTTTGCTGAATGACTAAGTGATATAGTCAAGGCCCCACCAGGGGCTGAGGAGCCCCAAGAGTATATGGAGGAGGGAAGGTGAGGGGAGACTTCCTGGAGGTGAGGTCCCCAGGCTGAGCCCTGGGCATTCCCAGCTAATGGATCTGCTGGTCCAGGGCCAACCAGGAGGCAAGGAAAGCAGAGTGGCCTGGGCAATGTGACTGGGATTCTGTGGAGAGTGCAGGGAGACCCTGGGGTGCTGGGCCAAGCATCAACGGGACCAGGTTTGTCTTGTGGAAAGAAGACTGGCTGCAACATGGGGGAGGTCCCGGTGCTGGGGACAATGACAGCCCTGTAGGGATGCAATGGGTTTGGCTGCATGTGCCAGGCCCAAAGTGACAGTGGTTTAAGCAATAAATTTACCTCTCATGGAGACATTTGGACTGAAAGGTGCCCTCTGCTCCCCAAGGTCACAAGGGCCTGGGCTCACTCCTGATTCGGGGACTCCCCAGGGTGAGGCTCCTCCTGGGTGGGTAATCTGCTCCTACCCCATTGGCCAGACAGAATCACATGGCCACATCTAGCTGTAAGGGATGCTGGGAAAGGAGTCTTCTGGGGCACCCAGGTTCTGAGAGGAATTCTGTGGTTAGAGAAGACAGAAGAGCAGCCATTGAGAGAAAACTGTCAGGTTGTATCATGAACACTGATTAGGGAGCAGCTCTGGAGGGTGGGCATGGGGCCTGGGCCGAGGGTGGCCAGAGGTAGAAGGCCTCTAGAAGCTCCCTGAGTGGGGCTGGGGTGGGGTGGGACTGCCCATGAGATGAGCAGCGTCAGAGGGTGCGGGCCGACTGGGATTTGGCAGAGGGAGGGCTGCAGGTTGCAGAGGTGAGTTGGGCCTTGTTGAGAGCGAGCTGCCCAGGGAACATCCCTTGGAGGTGTCCAGGTAAGGCTGAGCTGTGGGACCTACCTGCAGGGAGAGGGCTGTGCTGAGTGGTGGCTGGGCCAGGAGAAGCTGGAGGGAGAGGGGACCCTCCAGGGCTCACAGGAAGGAGAGGAAAATGCAAAAGGTGCCTCCTGTGACTCCAAGGAAGAGGCTAGGATGGCTGTGAGATCAGGGCAGGGAAACTATCCCTGAAGACAGTTTCTGGGAGGTGAGAGGAAGGGGCAGAGGCTGAGTGGCAGGGGCAGCGCTGTCCCCCTCTCAGTAGCTCCCTATACAACCTGCCTGCCAGCTCCCTCTGGAAGGGGTGGAGAGGGAAATGGGAGGCGAGGCCCCCAGATGCAGGCAAGGAAGCAGAGCCATCCACCCACCTGAGAACAGCCAGCCCTCAGCTTGAAGGGCTAGGACAAGGTACACAGCCTGGATCGCTCCTGGAGACACCGAGACCCCACTCCCAAGCCTCGATGTCCCAGGCCCCTCCCAGAGGACAGCTGAGCTGGGGAAGGGGTTCCAGATCAGCTGTCCCTTTCTCAGCTCACGGGGGAAGGGGTGCTGACCCCAAGTGGGATCCTGTACAAAGGCTTCATGTCCACGATCTTATCTGACCATACAACAATCCACCCTACAGAGGAAACCAACGCCCAGAGTGGTAAAAAGGCTGCCCACAGCGGCCCACTTAGGCAGCATGGAACCCTCAGCTCGGTGGGGGCACAGGACGAACATTTCCATTCTCCTTTTAAAGTCAAGGAAGCAGAGGCTCAGAGAGGTGCACGGCCTCCCTCCAGGCCACACAGCAGGGCTGGTCCGTGCCAGCACTGGCACAGTCACCCAAGCCGCTGTCTTTCTAGCAGGACCCTAGCTGTGTGCCACATGGCCGCCCCTCCGTGACCAGGACAACAGAGCAGCCTGGGTAGAAGGGAGGGCCGAGAGCTTCAGGAGCCCCCGGGAGGCCCAGCGGGTCTGCAACTCCATAGGGGTTCATCTGGGGACCAGGGAGCTGGAGGGGCTGTGCACCGCTCCCTTACCCCACTGCTCCACTCCCCTCCCGCAACAACGCCATGGCCGGGCTGCCTCCACCCTGCCATGCAGCTCCAGGGGCCTGGCCTGGCCGCAGACCACCAGTTCCTGGAAAGACTAACTGTTCCTGGAAAGCTGGAACTGCTGCCTCCACAGCCCAGGTTACCTCAGCAGCGTGCAGAGGTCAGCCCAGTCGGCAGCCCCAGGCCCCTCTGGGATCCCTCACATTTCCAAGAAAATTGCAAAACATGTGAAGAACAAATGGTCCTCGTATCCCTCCCTCCCTGGCCTGAGAAGAAGTATCAGGGAGCAGGGAGACAGCTGGGAAGATGCCACAGGGGCTCCTTGAACCCGCAACCAAGCCCATCCCCAGGCATTGTGCAGCCAGGACGCCCTGGGAGTGGGCAGCGTGGGCAAGGGAGGGCAGGGCGGAGGCAGCCAGCCAGCTCCTGGGGTGAGCACCTCCTGGGGTTGGTGGTGGAGACTCTGACGCTCTGGAACCCTTTAGCAATGAAGCAGGCAAAGCCTGTTCCCACTCTCTGCTGCCACCCCTCCCAGCCACAGGCCAGCCTCAAAGGGCAGGAACCAGGATCCATTTACCCTGCAGGGTGCAGGGGGGCAGTTCTCAAGGACAGCGTCTCTTCTGGGGGTCTCCCCGTGTGTCAGCCCTCCCCCTGAGGTCAGGCTGGACCCTGAGCTCCACATCCCAAAGGGGACTGGGCAGCTGGACCGGAACCTCCCAGGTGCCTGGCCACAGCACACGCGCCCACACAGCCTCCGTTTCCCCACCCGGCTAGTCCAGAATTTCTGAAAAGGGAAGTAACAAGACGATTTTGAAAGGTGTCCAGAAAACGTTGCTTTCTATTTCAATTGTTATTTATCTATATGGGTTGAGAAAAAAATACACGTAACTAACATATCAAAGCCAGGGTTTCAGAATCTATCGCATAAGTCATCAGCATTCAAGTTTACAAACAAGTTGATTTTTTTTTAATTAAGCAAAACATAAAGTTGATGATACAAGAATACAACATAAATCAAATTGCGAGACTGCAGACCTGTATTTTTTGAGCAAAGATTAAGGTCTCCTCATGTCTGCGTCACTGTTATTTTGTATCTTGTATCTTGTCATGGTCGCCAACCTGGTGGCCTCAGCCAGTGGCCACGCAGTTGCCTGAGGAAAGAGGTTCAAAGCAGAGAGAACAAAGAGAACTGAGCCCTCCTTGGAGCCTTGGGGCTCTGTGCTTGCTGAAGATGAGGCCGTGGGGTGCTGCCAGTGGGGCACCTCGGAGCCGGGGAAGGGGGCCGAGCAGGACGGGGCCAGGCGGTCCGGAGCCTGCCCGCCTGGCCTCCTCCTCCCTGTGGCAGCCCTGGAAGCATCTATTCATTCTGTGAAACGGTCTGTGTCTGCAGAGGCTGGAAGCCCTCCAAGGGTGAAGCCTGTGTCATCAGGGTCCCAGCACTCAGCGCCCACCTGACAGAAAAGGTCTCCATGGATGTTGTTGAATAAATGAAATAGGGGGTCTGGGGACCTGTGGGCTCTGCCTCCAAACACCCAGTGGGCAGCAGGTCAGCCATGTTTGGAGGGCACCAAAGAGCTGGGAGAGCCTGTGCCGCCAGGGACCATGGGCGCTCTTCCCTTGGAGGACCTGAGGCCGGAAGTTCCAGCTCACAGCACTGAGTGGGACGGGGAGGAAGGAAGTGAGGGGGAGCGGCCCCAGGGTGGGGTAGGGGCAAAGGTGCTGCCATTATTACCCTCCCACGCTGGGGCCCCCATGAGATTGCCTAGTCTGTCCCTCCTTAGCGGCCAAGGGGCCACGGGCTGGTTCAGCTCAGGGCAAACTGTATACCTGAGAAGGAGCCGAAAGGCCTCAGCAGGTGAGCCTGGGCCCCAGCTGCCCTCAGAGGACCCACTGCCCTGCCCCGGGCCCAGCTTGGCCGTACTGTCTCCTATTGCTCATGAAAACACTGTCATCCTGGGCCTAGTAGAGTCCAGTCCAGGGCCCTAAGCAGGGCCTCTGGGGCCTTCCCAATGAGCTGGCTGACCCCACCCTGCTCCTGGCCCAGCCCGGCTCCAGACCCCAGACCCTCAACAGGTTCTCAGGGCTGCCTGAGGCCAGGCCCTGCTCCCAGGAACTCACAGAATTGAGGACAGAGCCTCATGTTTCACATCACCTCACTCAGCATGTGCCTGGAAAAGTGGTGGGGGGTGGCGGGTGAGAGGAGCCTGCAGAGAGCAGCTCCATGGAGGCAGGGGGATTCCTGGGAGTGCAGCTGGTCTCATAGCTGGCAGGTGCAGGCTACCCAGATGCTGAGGGAGGGCACGAGGCTGCCAGAGCCCACCAGCAGCCCTGGGACACGCTGCCCTCAGCTGGGCCCTGCACGCCCCTCCGCGAGCTCCCTTCCAGCTCCTGACATGCTTATCCCTTCTCCCGACCACACAGGGCCATCTGAGTGCTTGGTTCAGTTGGTGGGTCTGTGGGACAGAGTGCAGCCCATCCTCATCCAGTCCCTAGCTCCCCAAAGAGCCCGGATCTCCTGGACGGTCAGGGTAGGTACCAGGCAGGTGAGGGTGTGGACAGCGCGGGGAGTGGAGCTTCTCAGCGCCTGAGCTGGGCCAGAGCTGATTGACTTTGGTTTCTAAAATGACACCCAGGGTGACACACCCACAGTGTCAGGGGCAGAGCTTGATGACCCTGGCAGGCACCTTTCAACTCCTCTGCTTGGTGGCAGGGCAGTTCTGGGTCTCAGCCAGCAGTACCTGAGGCGGCCCCTGACTCCTGGCTCCTGAGTAGTCCCTTCCCTCTCCTGCCCGTCCTGGCCCCTAGCCTCTCCCCGGGCCAGCCCCCTCTTCCCAGCCGCATCCAATGCTTTCATTCACTCTCTGAGCACTCACCGAGCCCCTTTTAGGTGAGAGGCTGGGTTCCAGCCTGGAGAGGAGCCTCTCCCCGCCCCGCGGAAAGGCTGCAACAGCCACGTCCAACTTCCTCCACCACCTCAGCCTCCAGGCACAGTAGCCTGGCCAGGGGGTGCTGCTTACATCCACATCTGGCCATGGCCTTCCTCTTCCTAAAGCCCGCCATGGCTCCCCATCACCCTCGGAAGGCCAGACCCTGTGGCTAGACTTGTGCATGCGCTACCTTCCATAGCAAAAGGGGTTTTGCAGAGGTGAATAAAGTAGGGATGTTGAGGTGAGAGACGATCCTGAGTTGTCAGGGTGGGCCCAGTGTCATCACAAGCCTCTGTTCAGTGTGAAATGGAGGCAAGGGACGGGGAGCAGTGTCAAACTCCAGAGCATTGCTCGTGTTGACACTGAAAGGGGGCCACGGGTCAAAGAATGCAGGTGGCTTCTAGAAGCTGGAAAAGGCAAAGGAATTGATCTCCCCTGGAGCTTCCAGGAGGAACACTGCCTTGCCAATCCACTGTGGACTTCAGACCTGTAGAACCGTAAGGCCATAAATCAGGGTTGTCTTAAGCCCATCCGTGTGAGGCAGCTCCTGCCGGTCCCCCAGGCCTTCCTGACCCAGCACTGCTGATGTCCCAGCCTTGGGCAAGCCTCTCCCCTCCCCCTTGCAGTGAGCTCCCTCTTCCCGCCTCCCACTTCCCTACCTCCCTGGGCTCACCCCGACTTTGGCCTTTGCTCAGGCAGTCCCCTTGGCCTGATACAACCCTTTCTAGGGCCTGGCCAGCAGCTCCTGCCCCTCACACCCATCGCAGTGTCTCTTCCTCAGGAAGGGCCCCCACCAGCTGAGGGCTTGTCAGTGACCATCCAGGCCCTGGATCACCACTCAGTCCTCAAGTTCTGCCTCACTGTGGGCCATGTGCCCACCCGGGTCAAGATGGGGTGAGGCCTCGTAACTGGCAGCTCCGCCCTGGTCTGAGGGCCATGGGAAGGACTGGAACTTCAGGAACGCAGAGTTAACAGGTGCCCCTGCCCTCTCTGGTCCCCCTTCCTAGGCTCGGTCACTCCATTATTGTACATCTCACACTGGCACCCCCATGTGCCCTCACCCAGCTGTGGGCTCCTGAGGGGTGGCTCCTGGGCCAGAGTGGGGCCTGCTGTAGTTTGGACGCCCCCAGAGCAAACCCTGAGATGGGGATATGGGTGCAGGAAGCTCACACGAGAAAGTGAAGACGAGGAGACGGAGGTGGGGTGCACGAGGCAAGTGGGGCTCGGCCGCTGGGGACCCTCAGACGGGCCCAGTCAGGCCACTGGTGACTGAGGGTGCCGCCTGCTGAAACAGCCTGCCTGGCATGTTCCTGGGCAGGCTGTGCAGGGACCCCTGCAGATGCAGGTGCTGAAGTGGGCTGAGGACACCTTGCCAGGAACCGCCACCTGCAGCTGCGGGTAAGCTGAGAGGCTGAGGGCTCTCAGGAGGGACACGGAACTGCTGCAGGAGGACAAGGCCTTCAGTCGGGAACAGAAGAGGCCAGGAGGGTGGATTCCCCAAGCGCATGCGCCACAGACCCCCAGGAGCCTCCAGAAAGCTCCCGACCCTCTCTGGGCCTCAGTTTACCAGCTGTGAAAGGACTGGCTTTTACCGCCTCATATACTCCCAGAAAAGGAAAGAGAAGAATAAACGATGGCAAAGATGAGAAACTGAAACGCTTGTGCGTGTCAGCGGGGATGTGAAATATTACTCCAAATATTACAAATAGAATTTTATTGGCAGTTTTTGGAGGCGCTGCCACACCTTCCCACAATGACCCTGCCTTTCCATTGCTGGATATACACCCGAAAGAATGGAAAGCAGCTTCTCGAAGAAATACCTGCGTGCTCATGCTCACCGCAGCACCGTTCACAGCGGCCAAAAGGTGGAAGCACCCAAGTGTCCCCAGCAGGTGATCAGTTCAACAAAATGTGGCAAATCCATAGAATGGAATATTATTCAGGCCTAAAAAGGAAAGGCATTCCGATACATGCTACAACAGAGGGGAGCCCTGAGGACATGAAGCGAGGGGAAACAGGTCAGTCACTAAAGGACAAATCCTGCAAGATCCACCTACAAGAAGCACCTAACGTAGTTGAACTCACAGAGACGGGAACTAGAACGGTGCTTGCCTGGGGCTGCGGGGAGGGCGGAATGGAGAGTTGCTGGTTAATGTTTCAGTCCTTCAGTCTTGTGCGATGGAAAGAGTTCTGGAGATTGATTAGACCGTGTGAATTAGCAGTAATGAACTGCTACTTAAAAATGGTTAGGATGATAGCCAGACTCAGTGCACAATCTGGTCACCCCAGCTACTCAGGAGGTTGAGGCAGGAGGATCTGTTTCTTTGTTGTTGTTGAGACAGAGTTTGTCGCACAGACTGGAGTGCAGTGGCATGATTTCGGTTCACTGCAACCTCTGCCTCCCGGATTCAAGTGATTCTCCTGCCTCAGCCTCCTAAGTAGCTGGAATTTCAGGTGCCCACCACCACACCCTGCTAATTTTTAGTAGAGATGAGGTTTCACCATATTGGCCAGGCTGGTCTCGAACTCAGGTGATCTGCCCGCCTCGACCTCCCAAGGTGCTAGGATGACAGTGTGAGCCACTCCCAGCCAGCAGGAGGATCTTTGGGCCCAGGAGTTCAAATCCAGCCTGGGCAACATAGCGCTTACTGTTTTCCTCTTAAAAAAAATGGATAAGAAGGTAAATTTCATGTTTTATGTGTTTTATCACAACTAGAAATTTGGAAAGGTAGTGGCTTTGAACCGCACCATCCACTCAAACTAATTTTGTACAATCAAGGAACTATCAGTATGATTGCTGTATCACCCCGAAGCTGAAGGGAACCCCATTCCCAAAGCAGGGGAAGGCAGGGCTGCCCGATTTGAAGTGAGGGTGTGTTAGTCTATTTCGTGTTGCTATAAAGGAATACCGAGGTGGGTAATTATCAGGAAAAGAGGTTATTTGGCTCCGGTTCTGCAGGCTGTACGCTCATGGCCCCCTCATCTGCTCGGCTTCTGAGGAGGCCTCAGGAGGTTTTTACTCATGGTGGAAGGCAAAGGGGGAAGCAGATATGTCACATGGTGAGAGAGGGAGAAAGAGGGGGACAGGCTTTTTTAAACCACCAGGTCTCCCCTCAACTGACAGAGTGGGAACTCGCTCATTCCTGTGGAGAGGGCACCAAGACTTTCCTGAGGGATCCACCCCCATGACCCAAACACCTTCCACCAGCCCCACCTCCAACATTGGGAATCACATTTCAGCATGAGATTTGGACGGAACACACATCCAAACCATATCAGGGTGGGACCTCAGAGCCCACCTTCCCAGCCCCTCACTCTCACCATCTCACCAGTGATGAAAGTGACGCTTGGGCCCTTTAAACTCCCATCTCCACACCTCTCAGGCCCCTTCCAGGATGGTGGGAGTTTGAATCGAGGGCTCTGAAGGTAAACACATGTATCCCTTCCTGACTTAGCTGGAGGGGACCTTTGTTCTCACCTGGAGGTTTTCGAGGGATGAGGGATGACCAACAGAGCCAGGAGGTGTGGGTAGAAGAGAGCGAGGGCAGATGGGGCAGTGAGTGCGACTCACCTGAAGGGGCAGCCTCTAAGGGTGAGCCATCCTTCTGCAAAATTCAAAACTCCTGAAAAGAAAACCCCTCTTACCCCTCTACAGCCATTTCCAGGGATTCCAAGATTGTTAATTTAAGTGTAAGAAAAGTTCTGGTGGAGGCCGGGCGCGGTGGCTCACGCTTGTAATCCCAGCACTTTGGGAGGCCGAGATGGCCGGATCACAAGGTCAAGAGTTCGAGATCAGCCTGACCAACATGGTGAAACCCCATCTCTACTAAAAACACAAAAATTAGCTAGGTGTGGTGGCAGGTGCCTGTAGTCCCAGCTACTCAGGAGGCCGAGGCAGGAGAATAGCTTGGACCCGGGAGGCGGAGGTTGCAGTGAGCCATGCCACTGCACTCCAGCCTGGGCAACAGAGCAAGACTCCATCAGAAAGAAAAGAAAAAGAAGAAAAAAAGAAAGGGAAATATTTGTTGTAAGAAATGGAATGTTTCCTTCTGGGTTCATTAAATCCACCACCACCCCCAACCCAGGGAAAGCCAGGGATTGCAGGGGAGAGGAGGTGGAGGAAGAGGGGTGCTCCCTCTAAAGCCATTTCACCTGGAGAATTCGCATCTGGAGAGGAAACAAGGTGGAAGAGCACCTCTGTGGCCAGGGCTTGTGTGTGTGATGTCATCCGAGCCTCATTCTGCAGGGCGGACCTGTCACCCTCATGTCACAGAACAGGCTCCAGAGCCACTGAGTCATTCCTGACTTCCCCAGCACCCACAATTATGTGGCATGGCCAGCACTCAAACACACAGACACATCCCTCTGTGACCCCAGAGCACCATGGGCCCTAAAACACAATCTCCACACCACGGCTCGCCAGCCTCTTGGTCACTCTGCAGACAGCTGATCAATTTCTCTCTCTGGATCTGTTTTAATTAGGATACATGTTGGCTACTGTATGAAATGCCAAAATGACAGGATGAGACAGAACAGACTCCCCCACCACACATAACAGGGATGGTGGTGGTACAGGCGCTTGAGCTTCCGTAGTCTAAGCTGGCGTGGTGGTGGCACAGGGGCTTGGTACCTTGTTGCTCTGTGATTCTCAACACCCAGCTTCCCTTCCATAGTCCCACAGCTGCCCTACTCCTGCCATGACATTGTTAATCCAACATTGGGAACAGGGAGAAGCAGCAGGGGAAGGCACCTCTCTTCCTCCTAAGCTCAGGAACCTGGAGTTTCACGGTTCACTTCGTCCATGTCACTGGCAAAGATTTGGTCAGATAACTACATGTAGTTGCAAGGGAGGCTGAGAACTCGAACCTTTAGATGAGCAGCCATGTGTACAGCTCAAAGTTGGGATTTCTTTTAGCTTAGCAAGAAGAAGAGAAGGGATACTGGGGGCAGCCAGTCATCTCTGCCACTGGGACACAGCCTTCACCCTTCAACCAGGACCATGGTGAGCCAAGGTCATGGGGAAAAGGTAACTGCTGTCTAGGGAGGAGAGAGGTAGTTGGATGAGGAACCGGATGAGGCTTCCTGGGAGGTCCGGCATTTGGGCTGAGCTTTGAAGGCCAGGTAGGGCTTGGGAAGATGAGAAGAAAAGGAACTCCAAGAGAAGGTACAAGTAGCAGACTTGTGCGGTGTGGAATTCTAGCTCAGTGAGATAGCCTGAACTTTGAGCCAGGCAACCTGACAGGCGGCCTGAGTCCTGACACAGCCATACAGAGGTTTCCTGAGCTTCTGGTGGCTTCCTCACTCAATGGCTGGGGCTCCTCAGTCCATCCCTTGCAGGCCTGCTGGGGAGGGCTTGCAACGTTTCCCTGGGTGGGTGTCAGTTCAGTGTCGAGCAGGGACAGGGCTGGAGCTGAAAAGGGAAGCAGAGACCCCAGCTGGAAACCCTGAAGGCCAGGCCGAGCAGTCTCTGGATGTGTTTTCAAAACCTGCAGGCTGTTCCATGGCAGGACAGCCTCCCAAGCAGAGAGCGGCTCTAAAACATGAAGACATCCAGAAGACAGAGAGGAGGAGATGAGATCAGAGATGCAGAAATCCAAGAGGAGGCAGTGCAAAGTTCTCGGAGAGACATCATGAGAGGGGATCAGGCCAGAGCCAAGGAGCCCTGCCATCCCAGTCAGGCAGTCAGGGAAGACTTCCTAGAGGAGGCAGCCTGTAGCTGTGTCTGCCAAAGCAAGGGCTGCTTAGAGCCCAGGGAGTGGGGCTGTGGGGAGGGTTTGCCCTGGAGGGGACCAGCCATGGAAGGAGAGACCAGCCAAAGCCAGGCCATGCCCAGGGACAGACAGGCCCCACCACTGCCTAGAGATACTCCTACCCCTGCCAATCTGAGCATATCCCGCAGCATGGGCGGAACCTAGCACTATATCCACATCCCAGTCAGTCTTCCCAGTGACCTCACAAGGTGGAGATCCTTGCCCCAATTAATGGAAGAAGAAACTGGAGCCCAGAGAGGATCAGGGACTTCACTGAGGCCACACAGCAGGGATTTGGGTCCAGCAGTCAGAACCAGTGTACCCAGCGCTATTCCACCCTTCCTGGGGCTGCAGTCTCCTCCAGAAACACTCTGACATTATCGTCCTGGTCTCCGGAAGGGGTGAGGATGAAGACCTGCTTTACCCACGCCCATCCACAGGCATCCCTTACAAAGCAGGGGTAGAGATGGAGTTACCCCATTGGACAGAAAAACAAACTGAGGCTCCGAGAGGTGAAATCACACGTGTGGGTTCACGGCCTGTCGGTGGCCGGCAGGACTTGAGTCCAGGTCCTTCTGACTCTGTGTGTTGATTCTCGGTGGTTCTCACTGAGGCCTTTCTCTCCCCTCCCACCCCTCCCCCCACCCATTGCTGTTTTCCTGGCTCCCTCTCAGGGAAAAGAACATGCTCTGAGTCTCTGTTTCCCTGGGAGAAATCCATTTTCAGAATCTGGAGGTGTTGAAATGTGTTCTTTTTTCCTCTCCAAAGAGCCCTTCTTGAGGACAGAGGTGCCCCCAGAATCCCTCCAAGGCCAGCGCCCGCCGGGTCGGGGGCGGGGTGCTGCCTGTAGGGGCCGGGTCTCGGGAAGGTGACTCCACCCAGGACAAGGAGCAGCGTGGGTAATCCAAGAGCTCAGAGCACGCCCTGGGCCCCTAACCCAGGACGCCCACCCTGGCCTCAGAAGACCCCATTTGCCATCCCTGCCTGCTGCTGGCGACAGGCTTTGTGGCTCCCAGGAGTGGGGTAGTTACTAGGCCTGCCTGGCGGAGGTGGCCAGGGGAAGGTCCATGGTCTCCAGCAGACTGTCACCCTTCCCATGACAGCTGGGCCTCGATGGTTGCGGTCGAAACTGCAGAAGTCTCTTGCTGTAAGGAGTGCAGCCTTCCCTGTGAGCATCTCCTAACGCCCGCAGAGCCGGGCCTGGGGAGCACTGGGTGGAGGGTGCAGGGGCTGCTTGCTGCTTGCAGAGGGAAGGAAAGAGGCTGGGACGGAGGGAGGTAGGAAGGGGTCCCAGGGGATGAGATAGAAGAGAAGAAGGAAGGGAGGAGAGACGGGGGAGGGAAGAGGGAGAGGAACGGAGGAAAAGACAAGGAAGGAGCTGGAGAGGGAATAGGAGGCAGGGAGGAGGAAAGGGAAGAGAGAGAAAAAGTAGGGAGAGAAAGAGAAGGGAGGGAAGAGGGGAGAGGAGAGGGTTGGGAAGGGCAGCTGGGGCTTGGTGGGCACACATCGTCATTCTTCCTTCAAGCCCTCCTCCCAATGCCCTCCCTTACACTTGCCCAAATGCCTCCCAGACCTTCCTCCTTCAAAATGTGCTCCAGCCTGGGGTCGGGACAGCGCCCCACCCATCCTGGCCTCTGCATCCCAGGTCTTTATCTCCTGACCACAGATTCCTGCAGCTGGATTAAAGCCCTTTCAGGGTTCCAGTCCCCTCCCCCAGGTTGCCCTCAGCTCCTCCAGGCCCCTGCCATACTCACCCTGAGCAGGAACCCCTGGAAGTCCCCGGTTCTCAGGGAGCAGTTCCTGGGTCACCTAGAGACTATGTCCCAAAATTGTGAACCCATGATCCCACAGGCCTGGAGGCGCATCGAGGCCGACCTACCCAGGACCCATGTCCCAGGCCCCCACGGCATCCCTGAGGAGAGATGCCTGGCCTCTGTGTTCAGCCTTCAGGTCAGGAAGCAAGGAACTGGCAGAACAGGAGCTCAGGCTTGGCAGAGGCCATCACCCCCGAGGCTGCTCTCCTGAGACAGCCCCGAGCGTCCAGCAGCTGCCTGGAGGATGACATAGGCCCCACCTGCCAAGGCATGGTCAGGGCTCTCCCTGAGATTCTCCCTCAAATGTGCCACGTCCCTTCCCTCCTAAGGGACTTCCACCCTCCTGGCCTCCCAGCAGGTCTCCCTGAGAAAGCTCCTGGCCACCCTGAGATGCCAGGATTTTATCTCCAGGGCAACAGGAATCACTAGAGGACCCGAGGCAACAGCACTGTGGGGGAGATTTGGTTTGTGAGACAAGGGAGGTTGTCACTACGGACTGGGTCTGTGCTGTGCTAGGGCCCCAGATGCGGCTCCAGGTCGGCTCAGAGCACTCAGGCCCAGCCACTGAGGACACCAGGGGAAACAAGGTCAGGATGTCCTTGGTGGCCTCAGGGAGCCCCACCACAGGGTGGCCATGAGGTTATTCTGCTTGTCCCTCACCCCAACCCCAGTGGGAATCCATAGAACTCCCCACATCCCCAAAGGCCTCACACTGAAACTCCAGCAAAGTGATTGCTGTACAGATCACAAAACTACCTGTAGGAAGCAAGTCCCTGCAGAAGCCCCCAGCATCGTCATCCTGTGCTGCTGGCCACAGGGAATGGGATAAGGACCAGGCTGTGCACGGGTTTATAAGGACAGCCACGCAGTCTTCTCCAGGTTACAGCCCCACCTCCTCCTGGACCCTCAGTCGGTGCTCTGGGGGCCAGCATCCAAGCCAACCTGTCATTCCAGCATTCACCTCTCAGACCAAGAGCTCCCGGAATAGGGCCTGGTCTGGGTCATCAGAAAAGTGAAAGTGCTGCAGGTGCCGCAAGTGCCAAATGGATGGATGGATGGACCAGTGGGTGGATGCAAAGATGATGGATGGATGGATGGACCAGTGGGTGGATGCAAAGACGATGGATGCATGGATGGAAAAGTGGGTGGATGCAAAGATGATGGATGGATGGATGGATGGATGGACCAGTGGGTGGCTGCAAAGATGATGGATGGATGGATGGATCAGTGGGTGGATGCAAAGATGGATGGATGGATGGATGGATGGATGGATGGATGGACCAGTGGGTGGATGCAAAGATGGATGGGTGGATGGATGGATGGACCAGTGGGTGGATGCAAAGATGGATGGACGGATGGATGGATGGATGGATGGATGGATGGATGGATGGATGGATAGACGGACAGGTAGGTGGGTGGGTGGACAGATGTATGGATGGACAGACGGATGGATGGATGGACTGCTGGGTGGATACAAAGTTGGATGGATGGATGGATGGATAGTGGGTGTGTGGGTGAATGGGCAGATGGCTGAAATGGTGGGTGGGTGGGTAAGAGGATGGGTGGATGAATGGCCCGGAGGGTAGGTAGGTGGACACGCCATTCTACCTCTGCACCTCTTGGTTGGACTTCAGACACATGCTCTCCTCAGGGAGCCTTCCTTCCACGGCTCCACAAAGGGCGCAGAGATCCCTACTGCAGGATTAACACATGAAGACACACCAAGCTTAATATGTGGCACACAGTAGGGACTTCACTAAAGTATGAAAACACCCCTACTACCTCTGTCTGCCAGAAAGAGTAGTCAGCGCAGCCGTCACTGTGCTCCTGAAAAGCAGCCAGGATGGATTTTCCACAGTCATCCCGGGAACTGTCTCCGGCATCTTGAACTGCTTAACCCTAACAGGCTCCTGTCCCAGATAAAACCATCCGCCCACCCTCCCAGAACAGCCACCCCCAGGAAGGGAAGGGAGACAGGGCTACAAACCCTTGCTCCAAAGGGACCCCCCACCCCCACTCCCACCCCAACCATTCTGCCCACGGAATTACCCCGCAGACCAGCTCCCAGGCTCCCAGGATGAGGCCATGAGAATCACAGAGAAGGGTTCTCATCACATACCCATCATCTCCCAGTCCTCAGCCCTGCACACTCCATCCCCACCTCCACCGACGGGGACTTGCAGAAGAGGAAGAGCCAAGTATCGAGGCAGGGGCCACGCCTGCCCCCACTTTCTCTCCATGGCTCACTCTCACCCTTATTCTCCGTCTCTGAACCCCAGTCCTGGATGGGCTGTACCTTTACAAATCCCAAGTCCACGCTCTATGGTAGACGTGAGGCCACAGAGGCCCGGGGGACAGCACAGCACCCAAGCCTCCTGGCAGGACTGCGGTCAAGCGGGATGTGGGCTGTTCCCTGGTTTCTCCCATGCATCTCTGCCCTTCGCCCTTCGGCTCACAAGAGGCCTCTAGCCTCCCACCCTGTCCCTGAAGATGCCCCCCTCCGGCTATGGAGCCCACCAGCGTTGGGTGCAGCTGTGGTAAGTGATATGGCAAGGTTCTGTCTTTCCCACAGGCCAGGCCTAGGTGTGGTCCAGCTCGAGCACCCGGATGGTGGGTGATGAGCACATGACCATCGTCAGAAGTCCCAGGGTGAAGCCCTAGCTCACGCTCTGCGGCTGATTGCAAAGACAGCCCTAGTCTTCACATCTCCCGGACCCAGACCCTTGGCTGAGCAGCCTGGCAGGGCCCTCCACCCCCATGTGAGTGCTCACCCATGGCTGCCGTGAGCCCACGCCAGAGGCTGAGCAGATGCAGCGCAAGCCTGCCGCTCTGTATGGGGCTGCTTTCTTCATCTGCGTCTGCCACTGCGGTGACATCAGGCCTGGGCGAGTCTGCAGAGGATCAGAGCAGAGCAGCCATCATCCCAGCCCGCCGAGCCAGGGAGCCGACCCGGACTCACCTGGACCCACGAAATCCCACGGCACCTGAGAAACGAGCACTTGTGGTTTGGTGTTTATTTGTTACCCAGCATGACAGTGACAAAGACGACGGACGGAGCCCTCAACTCGCCAGGTAACGCCACCGGCTCCAAGGCGAGCCAGCACAACCCCCCGTACAATGGAGGCTCGGGGGCTCAGGGCTTGATTGAGGTCACATTGGAAGTTGATCCAACTTCAGAGCCTCTTGGGACCTGCCCCCATGATGTGCTGGCCTGGCAGCCACAGGCACGTCCGCCTCCACCCTGCCATCCGGGAAGCACAGTCTGGCGAGGAGGGCTGCGGTGGGGAGGGGTGGGTATATTCAGGAATTTGAGGAGGAAGGTGCAGTTGTGCCAGGCCCTGAGGGCTGAGATCAGTTTCTGCAGCTGCACAATGAGGGGCAGGAAGGCCACCCTTGGTGGAAGGACCTGCAGTAGCCAAGAAGGACCGCCCTAGTCCACGCGCACCACAGAGCCACCACCGCCACTGTGTTCACGGCCCCTGACACTGCAGCCAGGTGCATTTCGCCTGCCACCTTACCTTTCCATCAGATCCATCAGACTCCTGCAGAGGAAAAGCAGTCAACTAAGCGATACGGTTTGAGCTGTGTGTGCCACCCCACCTCCCATCTCCCAAGCTCCCCATAAACCCACAAGGAAAGGTTACCATGACTCCTGGGCAAACTGCAGCCCAGAGGGGTTCCAGACACGCCCAGAGCCACACAGCCTCTAGGAAGCAGAATCGGGATGTGAACCCAGTCTGTGAGATTCCAGGCATCCCTCAGATAGAAAGGCATGGTCCTCAGGAAATGGTCCCGGCCGACTGGCGTTGGCGCCCTGGCACAGCCCAAGGGCCTTGGAAATGCCACTCTCAAAGTGTTTGCACTAAGACAACTGCCAGAGAACATCAGGCTCTGCGTCTGCCAACTGCAAGGGCCTTGAACCTGCGGCCCCTGTTGTGGACAGTGTCACAGGCCATGCAGGTTTTGGCTGCCTTCTCCACCAAGCGGGAGGTGCTTCCTGTCAGCAGCTGCCTTCCCCCCACCCACTACGAAATTCCCAAAGCAAAGCAAACAGCCATGATTCCCAGGGTGTCGAGGCTCACGCCTCTGGCGCCCAAATCCTGAACATCTCCTGAGGATTATGGGCTCCTCCAACTTGACATATGTGCCCAAAACCTTAGTAGCCTCCCCCACAAATCCCCTCTTCTCCAGGGTTCCCTCCCCATCGTGCAAGCCAGAAGCCAGGTCCTGGAGTCCCCTCCTCCTGGCCTCCCCACCCCCAACCTCTCCACCTCCCCACGTCACCAGGCAGGCTCCTTCTGCCCCCACACTACCCTGGTGAAACACCTCTCACTAACCTGTGAGTCAGCTGCGGGGTCAGAGCTTAGCTATGTGTCCTTGGACAAATCACTTCACCTCTCTGAGCCTCAATTTTGTCATCTGTAAAATGGGGATGATAAAAGCATCTCTGTATCCTTAAAAGGTAGAATTTTCTGGCACACATCACAACTTCTCAAGAAACAGCAGCTTCTACTGTTGTCACTGTCCTTGCAGTGAGTGCAGTGAACGTGTGTGTGTCTGCCAGCATCAGTCCTTCCCCATCCAATCCAGGATATGCTCGGTTTCTGTGAGTGGGGACCTATCTCTTTCAGAGATGGGCACAAGACCCAGATCCAACCACAGCCAGCCAACCCCTCCCTCCTGTTTCCACCAGATTTCTGCCATGGGAAATGAAGCCTTCTCATCTGGGGGGTGACCAGGACGTGTGCTGCAAGGCCTCCATGAGCCAGAGCTCCTGGGGCCATCTCACCCATGTGCAGAGAAATCCACCTACAGTGGCGTGGATGCAGCAGAATGGAGGGGCTGAGAGCCTGTGAAGCAAGGCGTTGGCCGCACCTGCTGAGTGCTGGATACAGCCATGCCTGAAGACATGACTCCTCCTGGACTTTTCACTGATGGAACCAGTACATTCTTTCTTGGCTGAAGTTAGTGTGGATTAAGTTTCTGCCATGTGCAACCCTAAAGGGTGCTAACAAAACACATGAATAGAGGGATAGGAACGTGCTTGGGACCAAGAGGTGTCACAGAGCTAGGCTTCTGTGAGGGGCAGGTCCTGTGACTTAGTGACCTGGCACGGCCCTGGCAGGAATTTTGTGGGGAAGGAGTGGCCAATGGTGGTGGGCCCCTGGACATAGCTTGTGAAGTGCCCAAAAGCAGGAGTCCTAGCACTGGCTTATGTTGGGGGCTCAGCCGTCACTACTTCCCTACAGAGCACTCCGGTGCCCTGGGCCCTATTCTGAGGGCTGTGAAGATGTCCCCCACCTGTCCTCACAACACCCTTCCTGGGAGGGGGGCTCAGATGTGCCACCGTTTTACAGAAGATGAGATGAAGGCGCAGAGTTCAGGTAACTTGCCCAGAGTCACTCAGTGGGTACATGGTGGCGTGGGCATGAAGCAGTCCCCATGCTGGGACACACAGCAGCACAGGCACAGCCTCCTCTTGTCCTTCGCTCTCCCCCACCTGCTCAGAAGGTCCTACCAATGACTCTTGTGACTCTGAGAAAAGAGCCCAAAGTTTCCTACCCAGGCAGGTGCATCTACAGAAGACCTGTTCCCAGGAACGGAGCTTCAAAGGGGAGAGTGGCAAAGAACTGGAAGGCTGTCCCTCTGCCCATGGCCACCTCCTGAGATGCCTCCCAATTCGGCCCCATTTGCCAGCTGTCCCTGTTACCTCCTGGAGCACACCCGTCCCACCCCGCCCCACCCAACCCTGCCCCTGGGCCTGCCAGGCCAGGGAGGGGGGAGCTCTTCAAGGGCAAAAATGTGCCTGATTCGTGTGCCCAGAGCCCTTCCAGGACCCGCGCTTGAGTGAAAGGGGCCTCCCTAAAGCTCAAATGGCTCAGGAGGACGCCCGTCACCACGACACAGCCCTGGGCCTACAGTGCAGCGTCACTGGTGAACACACCAGCACGCACATCACCGTCACCTCTGCGCAGGCAGCTCCAAGCCACTGGCGACAGCAGTCAAGACTCCCTCTCCTCTCCGAGCTCTCTCACTGACTTCACACAGCCCTGGGACGTCTGTACTCTGGAGCCCAAGCTGCAGGCTTCAGCCTGAGCCCTGCGTGCCTCCCAAGCAGAGGGGCTGGGTTTCTGATGGGCGTGGCCACGCACAGGCATGTGTGGCTCTACTGCACAGCCCATGTTTATCTTTTGGATGCTGGGAACCGTAGCCAATCAGACTTCACCACCAGGGTAATCAGGGCAAAACCTGCGGCTGTTCCACAGCCCACGCCGAGAAAGCTGCGGCTGTACTTCGTCCCCAGATGGGAAGCATGTCCTTCCTCTTGTTTTATGTTTTCTTCTCACTTGTGGTATCTTCTGGCATTCCAAAGCTTCCTAGAGGCATCGTGAAATCCACTCTGGAACAAGGCTGGGTTGAAGTAAATAGACACACACACACACACACACACACACACGAACTCACACATGCACACATAGACTTTACACTTGCCCTGCATGTCATGGTGAACACAACACATTCAGACATGAGGCCCGCTTTTCCAGTGAAGAAATTGAGGCTCAGAGAAGCACATGGGCCTGGGAGGCCTAGCTGCAGGTCAGTTGAGCCCCACCTTTCTCCAGAGAGGATCGTAGGTGGAAAGGAGGGACTGACCCCCAAGGTGGACCCCCATGCAGCCGCAGGGCCCGGCTCATAGCAGGGTCTGTGATGGCACAAGTGGCCCAGCATCCCAGCACCCCGCCCAGCTCCAGGCAGGACCCAGGCACCCACAGCCAACTTCTGGCAAGACATCGTCCTGCGCCTTGGGGTCTGGCTGAGCACCAGGGAGAAGAGCCGCACTCATGCCAGGAACAAGTCAGAGCCCAGGCCCAGCTGGAGGGCCCTGAGCTGTGGCAGGAAGCAGGCAGGCAAAGGCAGCATTGGGTGGAAGTGGCAGAGCATGAGGCCAGGTAGGACCAGCACTGGGGCACTGTCATCCTCAAGGGGGGCTCTGAGCAGCCACAGAGCAGCAGGCAGGGGCAGCACGGGGTCTACTAGAACTTCCTAGAACCTTCTGGCATGTAGAATGACCAAATGGAGAAGGCACTGGAAAGTCGCCACCCGACCCCCACTTCTGATGCGGATGAGACCTGAGACCAGAGATGCCCAGGGTCACGCAGCAAGTAGCCAGGGCACTGCCTCCTAGGCCTTCTCCTCGCCTTGGCCGGGAGCCCCAGACCTTCTCCAACCCCAAAATGCTGCCAAACACCCCTGTTTGATCCAGGCCCTGGGGGCCTGACAAGCTGTCCTGGCCAGGATCCCAGCCTGCCCAGTCACCCTGGAGTCCCAGCACCTCCCCATGCCTGCCTCGAGCTCCCAGAGGGATGGAGATCTGCCATGCTGGGGACACCTCTCAGACCACAGCTGTGGTCCCTCAGCCACCTCCCACCCCCTGCATGGTGTCCCCTTGCTCAGCCTAGCCAAGTGTGTGGATAGGATTCATTCTTTAAACAAATGAGAAGTGTAAACACCTCCGTGGGAGGGCCCAGGTACCCATGGGAGGACGTGTTTAGCCCAGAAAGGAAAACAGATTGGGCCAGTGACCAGGTCACGGGTGCATTCACTAGACACCATGCCCCAGGGCACTTCCCGAGAAGTGTCTGCTCACAGCGGCAGGTCCCGACCAGCTGCGCTCAGCCCTGGCAGCCAATGTGCCCCCGGCTCACTGCTGCAGGTGTGCAAAAGGACAGAGTAAAATCCCTGCATTTCTCCAAAAACAAGGAGTTTTCAGTAAGTCCACACCACACTCATTGACTCGATTCATAGAAGTTTATTGGGTCCCTGCCCAGCGCTGGTTCGGGTTAGTCACTGCACAGGATCTCATCTGGGCTAGCCTGGCAGGGGCAGGTCTGGAGTCAGAGGCAGACATGAAGCCGGGGGTGAGCCCCGGGGCCGTGGAGGCTGTGGCACCGAGGACCGCTGAAGAGAATGACGAGCGAGCGAGGAGTGGAGTTCAGCCGTCTCCCGTCTCCCGGCAGCTGGGAGGGCCCAGGCGGAGGTGAGGGCAGCGGAGGAGGAAGAGAAACGGGGGTCTCCAGGTGGAAGAGGGGAGCAGGTAATAGCATGAGCAGAAGCCCAGAGGAAGGAAAGTCCCCAGAGACTCTCTGTGCTTCAGGAGGCCAGTGGATGGGGACGGGAGACAAAGGGTGAGTGTTGAAGCAGGGCTGTGCACCAGGCAGCAAGGCCACCGAGGCACACACCTGCCATTCGCCAGCACCGTCCTCCAGGCATGGACCCGCTCTTGCCCGAAGCCTCAGGAGGTCCTCCCACAGGGGAACCAAGGGCCACTAGGACCCACCCTACCCCAGAGGGGAGTCTCTATGACAGCCTCTCTGGGTCCTGGGAGCTGCTCTGGAAAGAGGCAAACCCGCCTACCATGCCCCGCACTGGAGCAGTGAGGGGAGGCGTCCGCGCCAGGGTCCACCAAGCCCCTCCCTTTCAAGGGCAGACTGCCCCAGGAGGATGGGCTTGGGATCCTAAGGCCATCCAAAGGCCAGCCCTCCCCTGATCTGCCAGGGCCCTGCCGCCAGTCTCCTCCCCGCCTCTCTCCAAGTTGCTCCTGGACACCAGATGGACCCCATCCAACTTGTCCCTCCTTTTCTTTCCCCTGCCCGCCCCCTGCTGGAGTTGTAAGAGGGCAGGCAGAAAGGGAGGCGGGGGAGGTCCAGCCAGGCTATGGAGCAGAAGCAGCCCCAGTTCTAACTCTACTTCCCCCACAGTAGAGCCTGCCAGGGCCCTGGGGGCCAGGACCTCTGGGTGATGCCTGGTGCTCCTCTAAGTCATAGGTAGAGCTGGGCCTTTGGCCGGTACTCTCCCTCCTGACCACTGGGACAGGGCAAGACAGTAGGGGCAACAGGTAGGAAAAGCCGGGTCTAAGGTAAGCCAAGGGTGCAGCCCTGAAGAGAGAAGGGAAGGAGAGACAGGAGCTGCCCCGGAGGAGACAAGGTCTAGAATAGAGAGACCAGTGGAGTGGGAGTCACTAATCCAGGTTCTGTGTTCCAGTAGCCAGTATTGCCTGGACCTTGGGTCTGTCCTCACCTGCACAAGAGGCTACAGGAGCCAAATGGGCCTTCGAGCCTTGTCCAGTGTTCTGGAGTCCTGAGGTATGGAGTGTAGTCTGTGGGCCCACGACACAGCAACAGGTCCCCAAGACAGCTGACAGCCCTAAGGAAGGGCTGCTTCCCTGAACGTCCCTGGGGCTAGAGTGGATCAGATGCTTCCTATTCGGCTGGGCCTGCAGAGGGGACAAGAGGGGCCAGTCTTACCAGCACCCAGACCATACTTTCAACACACAGGCACATGCATGCACTCACACACTTGCACAAACACACTTGCACACGCACACACTTGCACACGCGCACACACACTCTTGCACACACATGCATGCACGTGCCACCAGATCTCAGGCAGCACAGAAAGGCTCTCCCAGCCCAAGGTGGCTTATGCATTTTCTGAAACTAACTGTGGGTACAGAGCTTGGGGAACCATCCCATGTGCCTGCACCAAATGCTGTGTGGGTGGGGGCAGGACACAAGCCCTAGACCAACCCTCCCAGAAATCAGGGAATCAGAGCTTGAGAGATTGTGCGAAAGTTGGAACCCTCAACACCCCTTGCCTCTGCCCAGCAGGGGCAACCTCAGAAGTCCCCCCAAACCTCCTCTCAGAGACCTGCCCGGTAGGAAGCTGCTCTCTCTACTCTTCTCTCTCCCCGCAAAAAGAGGCCAGGAAAGGGGATGACCGAGCAACTCAGAGGTGCCCCAATGGAGGGGAGCAGACGTGGGGGGGCGGTTCCAAGGAGAATTCCCTGGCCAGAAAGACCCCTACCCAGAGTGGTGAAGGGCAGCTTGACGAGCAGCGAGGCAAGAGGGAGAGACCAGGCTGGCTTCCCTCTAGGTAGTGAGTTCCTGGGGTGTGCGCCCCTGCCCCAGACAGCAGAGAAATCGCCTAACACGGAGAAGGAGAAGAGGGGCCACTTTCTCATGCCACCCCGCCGCCAATCCTCCAGACACCCGGGAGCTTGACCTGCTGAAGCCTGGAGTCACAGGTCCAGCGGTGAACTCACGGGACAGAAGGCCCTGCCAAAGCCACGAAAACCGGAGGGCGGACCTCCGCCCAAGGCAGGCGTCTCTGCGCGCCCGCTGGGGCCCTGGTCCTGCGCTCGGATTTTCCCGACACGTTCCTTCGCTGCCGAAAGCGATTCGCCCGCGCCCTATCGAGCCCAGCCAGCTCCTACCTCAGCCCGGGCGGCGAGCGCTGTCTCCGTCCTGAGAAGTTGTTCGGCGGCTGGTCCCTGGGGCCGCAGGCGCACGGGACGCTGGTGGCGGCGGCTTCGGACTTGGGCTCCGGCCCCGCCGCTCCAGACAAGTCCCCACAACTGCGGGAGTGTCCCGGGTAGTTCAGCTCCCCAGACGGGGGACAGACCCTCGCGACCTGGTTCAGGCCCTGCCCTGGGGGACACAGCGGTCCAAGGCGAAATGAGACTGCTCCCAGCCGCTGGGACCCTAGGTCAAGGCACCTCCCCGCCCCGCCGCCCCTGAGCCCAAGTCGCCAACCCCGCGCCGCGCGCTGCAGCGAAGGATCAGAAGGTCTCGGACGCGGCCGCAGGGCTGGCCAGGGCCTCACGAGTTAGGGAGTTGCCCCGCACCCCTAAACGCTCAGCACACATTTACGGTTGAAAGTACGCACTTGACGCGTCCGGGCGCCTCCGCGGTGAGTCGCGCCGCCGCGCTCGGTGTCCACGAAGGTGGCTCAGTTCGGGCGCTCCAGTCTCGACGTTCCCGGGGTACAGAACAACGTCCGGGGACGAACGGGACGGGTGCGCCCGGCGGCCGGGGCTGCGCTGGGCGAGGCAAGCGGCGAGAGGGGAGCGCTCCGGCGTTCAGGCAACAGCTACCCCTAGTGGGAGAGCCGCCCGGGGCCGGCGCCGCCCCGCGCCCGCTGCCCCGCGCCCCACGCCCGTGGCGCCCCGCGCCCGGGTCGGCTGGGGACGCAGGGCTGGCGCCGCTTTCCCCAGCCCTCCGGTCTCCGGCGCCGGGCGCTAACCCGCCCGCGGGCTCTGTCCTCCGAACCTCTCAGCCGGGCCCGGGCGGCCGCTGACCTGGGAACCGCGGCGCCCCGCTGGAACGAGATGGGACGGGGCGGGCGCGGCCAGGGCGGCGCGGGCTAGGGCGGCGCGCGGAAGCCTCGGGCAGCGGCGGGGGGCGCGGAGCGCTGTGTGCGTGGCGGGGCGGTGCGGGGGGCGGCCGTGTGCGAGGCGCGAGTGTGAGCGCGCGCGGAAGGCGGGCAGGCGGGCGGGCTCCGGCAGGCGAGCGGCGCCCGCGGGCGAGCCGGGAAGGCGGCGGGAACGCAAAGTTGCCTCCTCGCGGGCCGGCGTCCTCGGCGGGGCGGGAGCCGGGGCCACTGAAGCGGCGGCCGCGGACCCGGCCTCCCGCGGCACCTGGGCAGCGGCCCCGCACGAGCGGCAGCGGCGTGGGCGGCGTTGGCGGCGGCGCGCGGGAAGCGAACCGGAGCTCCGGCGCGGCTCGGCGGCCGCCGGGGAGCTCGGCTCAGGTGCGCGGCGAGAGGGGCGCGGGCCGGAGCCAGGCGGCGGGGACTAGGGCGGTGCGCAGCGCTCGCGCCAGCTGGAGGACCTCCCGGGCGGACGCTCAGGTCCCTGGTCGGGCTCCTGGTCCCTGGCGGCTGCGGCGACCGGAGTACCCCGCCCCTGAGAGCTGGCTGCGGGGCCCGGGCCCGGCCGCTCCGCCCTCCGCCCGCCTGCGCCCGCCCTTGGCCCAGGATTTCTAGGGCATTGGCCACGCAGCTGGGTGATCCCTCCGGGCTCAAGTTGCAAGGGGGCGGGCCGGGCCGGAGGTGGAGTCTCCCGCCAATTGAAGCCTCCGCTATAAATTGAACTCCCTGCACCGCCGAAGCCCAGATGCCTCGCCAGGCCGCGTCGCGGTTGGTGGTCGGAGAGGGCGAGGGGTCCCAGGGGGCTTCGGGGCCTGCAGCCACCATGCTCCGCTCCCTGCTGCTTCACTCCTTGAGGCTCTGCGCCCAGACCGCCTCGTGCCTCGTGCTCTTCCCGCGCTTCCTCGGTACGGCCTTCATGCTCTGGCTCCTTGATTTCTTGTGTATCCGCAAGCATTTCCTGGGCCGCCGCCGCCGGGGGCAGCCCGAGCCCGATGTGGAGCTCAATAGTGAAGGCGAGGAGGTGCCCCCCGACGACCCGCCCATCTGCGTGTCTGACGACAACCGCCTGTGCACCCTGGCGTCGCTCAAGGCAGTGTGGCATGGCCAGAAGTTGGATTTCTTCAAGCAGGCGCACGAGGGCGGTCCAGCGCCCAACTCCGAGGTGGTTCTGCCCGATGGCTTCCAGAGCCAGCGCATCCTCGACTACGCGCAAGGGAACCGCCCGCTGGTTCTCAATTTCGGCAGCTGCACCTGACCACCGTTCATGGCGCGTATGAGCGCCTTCCAGCGCCTGGTCACCAAGTACCAGCGCGACGTCGACTTCCTCATCATCTACATCGAGGAAGCACACCCCTCCGATGGCTGGGTCACCACAGACTCCCCCTACATCATCCCGCAGCACCGGAGCCTGGAGGACCGGGTCAGCGCAGCGAAGGTACTGCAGCAAGGTGCACCCGGCTGCACTCTGGTCCTCGACACCATGGCCAACTCCAGCAGCTCGGCTTATGGCGCCTACTTCGAGCGTCTCTATGTCATCCAGAGTGGCACCATTATGTACCAGGGCGGCCGGGGCCCGGATGGCTACCAGGTCTCTGAGCTGCGCACTTGGTTGGAGCGCTATGATGAGCAGCTGCATGGTGCTCGGCCCCGGAGGGTGTAAACATCCAACGCACAATTGACTGAACTTGCTGGGCTGTGCCTTCGAGCCTTCGAAGCCCACGTGCAAGCGCCTCAAACCAAGTCACACTTGGCGAGGCCCCAGTGACACAGATGTGCTGAGCCACCATTCCAGACTGAGTCTGCGCCCTCAACCACCTAAACAGTCTCCCCTACCTCCCTGAGACTCTGCTTTTGAACTGTCGCATTCACACCTGCCTGGCTCACTGGAAATCCTCTTCTGAGCGCGGGATACGGCTTTCCCTTGTCCGTGTGCCCCTAGAGGATTTGCCTTTACAACAGCACTTTCTTACACCCGCTCCCCAGCGTGCCCTCAACCAAGTGCTTTGGCCCAGTGCTTCCCGCAGCGCACAGAGAAGACCTTGGCCACGCCCGCGCGCCCTGAGGCCCTGAGCGCAGCTGGGTTCCAGGAGGCTTTCGGCTCAGCTGAGCTAGTTGCCTGGCACCCACCTGTGGAGCGTGGAGAGGGGTTCCCTGTTGCTTTTGTGTTATTTCCTATCTCTAGTAGGGGAAGGGATGTCGGGGATGGGGAGGGGTGGGCAGGGCAGTTTCCCCCACTTGTTTTGGGTGCACAGGGGCCTCACTGCTGATGATGAACTGTCTCTAACTGGTCTTGACCACGAGCTAGTTCTGAATTGCAGGGGCCTCAAAGCAGCGCCTGAACCTTGAGGGGGAGAGTGCTCTGGGTTTCCGTGGGGAAACCACCTTAAATGGGTGGGGGGAGGTTTGGTTGTCTGCTTTGGGACCAGAGGAAGATTGCTTGAGAGGCATTGGCGAGGTTCGCAGCGCCCCAGGGAGAGAGAAAAGGCTGAGACTCCTGGGGAATGGGGTTGGGGTGATGGAGTCCGGGGAAAGAGAGGTGGGGGGAGAGCCTTTGGTCCCCAAGTGAGGGGCATCCTAGGCAGAGCTGCTGATTGTGGGGCTGAGAGGTGGAGGGCCCCTGATTCGAAGGCCATTTGGTGAGTGTTTTGCTGGAAATAGTTCCTGTATATAAACTTCTTTCAATCTACAATAATAAAGCCTTGAAGTTAACGGCTTTCTGGTTGCCTTTGGTCCCTTTATTTTCTTTTCCCTTTGAATAGGGGCAAGAATTAAACACACATCCCTCCCTCGAGTCCCCAAAGTGGCCTTGGGAAGCTGGGCGGGAAGGACCCTGGGCTGGCAGGGGCGCTGGAGGAGGATGGAGAAGGAAGAGGGTCTGCCGCGATGCCCAGGGAGCTCCCACAAGCGCACGCACTCACCTGGACAGGGCCTTCGGGGGCGGGAGAAGAGCAAGGTACCGGAGCGCCGCGGGGTCCTGGAAAGCGGCGGGAGGGACAAGGGGATCCTCTCTTGCTCCCGCGCGCGCACGGACACACGAACAGATGCAGCTGTCCCTGCAGCCGCCCGTCTAACTTAACTGAGCAACTGAGCATCGGACGGTGTGTGGAGGCGGTGGTGGGAGGTGGAGGGCGAGAGGGGCTTTGAACCTGGTAGAGCACCGCTCCAGACCATTGCACGCACCACTGCGCACCTGACTCCTCCTTGGCCCCTTTCCCGCACCTGCAACCTCGCCTCTTCCCCAGCCCCTCCAGGCTGCTGGAGTCCGCGGGAGGCGCGTAGTGGCGGAGCGATGCCCTCACTTCAGCTGCGGCTCCTACGGCGGGGCCAGCGTGCTGCTGGGTGCGCCCCCTGCCAAGACCCCCCTCCTCCTCCTCCTGCCCCTCCTCCGCTTCTCCAAGCTCCAGTCAAACTCCACCACCCGCTCCCGGCTGGGAAGCAGAGGTGGGGGATCACTGAGGTGAACCGAGAGAAACCAGAGAGGAGAATGGTGAATTCCAGGGTGGGGGCGGGGGTTCGGGGCGTTAGGCAAAGGTCCCCGCCTGCAGTCACGGCCAGGACTCCCGCGCAATCCCCGCCCTCACTCTCTCGCCTGCTACACCCGGAGGGAGGGCGACTCCGGGGGCCCGGGGCTAGCTTGGCCCGAAGCCCCCTTTGCCAGCGAAGCCTTGAACAGGAAGTGAGAGGTGATGGACACAGTGAAGCGCGCTGAGGCTGGAGTGTGTGGATCCAGGTGAGGGGCCGGGCAGGTGAACTTCCCTGGCGTGCCGCGACAAAGCCCGGGGAACCCAGGACTGTCCCGGTCGCCGGGGGTGGGGGTGGGTAGTGTCGGTTTGCTCTTGGATGTGAGCGCGGGTGCACATGGCAGGGTCGGGTAGGGGCGCGGCTGGGCGCGGCAGGCGGGATGGAAGAGACGCCCCTATTCAGCCATCGCCGTCCCCAATTCTGCGCCCAGCCCCTACGCTGCTCCTCCGTAAAAACTTTTTGGAACTGACATCCTAAATTAGTGGATTTGTTTTTCCTTTAAAAGTATCTCTATTGGAAAATAAAGAAAAATTTGGCACTGACGAGATTTCTGCTTCTCCTCCCCACTACCACCACCCCCTACCCTACCTCCGCGAACGCTTCTTCTCATCCCAAAACCGCCAGAAAGAAAGGGAGATCGCGGCGAGGACGCGGCCTGGCGCCGGGGAGAGCCTCCCCGAGCTCCTGCCCGCCCGGCTGGCCGGGACCGGGTCTTGGTGGCGCGGAGGGCGGCCCGGGACAGCGGCAGCCTCCCGGCCTGCATCCCCACCAGTAGCTAAGGGGTCTCCTTGGACGCGCCAAGCCACCTCCCCTAGCCGGAAAGCCTGCACCCCCTGGGCCTCCTGGAGCTTCCCAGATCGAAACTCCGGAGCGCGCTTTTGCGCCTCAGCGCCGGGACCTGCAGCGCCAGACACTCCCCGCGCGGTCCGCACTCGCTCCCGGTCGCCGCTCCGGGGAACTCCGAGCACCCCTACTTTTTTATTTCTCTCTTCTTCTTCCTTCCCTCCCTTCTTCCCCTTCCTCTTTCCGTTTCTTTCTCTCTTGCCTTCCCCTCTTTCTTTTTCTGTTTCTTCCTTTCTTCTTCTTTCTCTCTTTTCCTTGAAAATGTCCCCTGTGAAAGCAATGCACACTCATTGGCGATATAACAGAACTAAAAGCAACCCAACGTAACTCCCCGTGAGTGCGCCCTTGTCCCTCTCTGTCCCTCTCCCTCGCCCTTGCAAATACGTATTTTGGAAACAAGGTCGGGGTGGTGTTAGCCTTTTGTAGCCTGCCAGTAACTTGTTACTCCCAGGGCACCCCCTCTTTCCTGCACCCTTCTTTCTGTGTCCACAAATAAGCTTGAATGGCCGCGCACCGCACTCTAATGGATGACCAGCAGGGGTCCATGGGCGGGCATCACAGATGTTAGTGGAGGTGAGCAGCCTGCAAGCGCAGCTCTGTACCCCGTTACCCCAGCTAGTAACGTGTCTTAAAGTGAAGCAGCTCGGAAGAGAAGTATGCACACCTTTAAAGAGGTCTGTTTCACCACATTTGCTGAGCCGCCTTCAGGAAGTCTGTTTGACTTTCACTGTTTTGGATTTTCCCATCGCTCCCTCTCTCCACCTTAAAGTGAAAAATTACGAAGACAATAATTGAATCCATCCTCCATATTACATTTTAAATACAGGAGAACACAGAGCAGAAAACGCAAGCCTCCCTCAAAGCAGGAGTTTTCAGACTATAAATCAGGGCCCAGCAGTGGGGCATGAAATGAATGTATCAGATCAAGTCAAGCATTCGGGAGAGTGAAACAATAAACACGGTAAGAAGAGCAGTGTGCGTTTCACCTAGGGTAGCTGGAGTTCCCTGCAACTCTGGCTTCAGTTACACATATAATGTGTGAGTGTATGTGTGCATATGTGTATGTGGAAGTGTATGTGTGAGCATATGTGTGTGTGTGTACCAGGTGGTTGAAATGAAGTGTATTTCTCCTGACGGATCAAAAATGTTCACAAGCCACCACCTGGTCATCAGCATTCCTCCCTCAACCAGGACAGCCCCTGTTGACTGCTGGGTGTGTTTCTCTCCAGATCCTGTTTTACATATTTACCGTCGGATACGTCATATTCTCAGACATATTTTCCCTAATTGGGATCATGTCACATAGTGTTTGATGACACCACACACACACATATACGTATTCTGTTCTTGTGCGGTTCCTGTCCTGGCCCCCTCACCTATTAATCTGTCTAATCTGAGCAGGTCTGCACCTGTAGGCTGACTTCTGTGTGGCCCCATCCGGATGGCTGAGGCCCCTTGAGGAATGCTGGGGTCAGTGGGGAGCAGGGTGAGGAGACAGCTGTGGCTGTTGTTGCAGTCACCATCATCTTCACAATTTGTATCTTTTCAAGGTCCTGTGTGGGCTTAGCAGATGGTTTCATTTTGAGCAAGGAGAGGGAGGAGGGGCATTAAAAGAGTTCATAGAAAAGGTCTTATTTGCCCCTCGAAGGCACAAGTGGCTCCCCCGCACAGCATAGATAGAAGGAAGGGCATCCCTGGCAGAGGGCATTGCCAGCGCAAAACCTGGAGGCCTGAAGGCGTTCATCATGCTCAGAAAGCAAGGAGTCCCCAGTATGGCTACAAAGCAGGAGGGCGGCAAGGCCAATGAAGAGGAGGAGAGGCAGAAGAGAGTCCGGTAGCTTGGGAGGGGCCGTAGACACCAGCCTGCAACTCTTCTGAGCCTTTGGGGACAGGAGCCTCGGACAGGAAAGTGGAGCAGGCAGTCAGATGGGGAGGAGCCGTGGGAGGCCTGAGGATGGGGCTGGGGGCACATTCATGCACGCACCCCTGAGGGGAGTGGACAGGTACACTTTCAGAACTCAGGCTGGCATCTCCACCTTCCACCCAGCAACTCTCCTCTGGGAACTTACCTGGAGGGATTGACCAAACCGGTGAGCAAAGGGGTGAAGAGGTACTGGAAGGTCCATGGCCCCTCCTATCCACCTGTAGGGGAGCAAGAAGACTAGGCACTCACACTGGAATGCTTGCTCCAGGGCCCAGGTGCCAGGCAAGTGCACTATCAGGACGGCCTGACTTGGTCATCCTGACACCCCTCTTAGATGACTGCGATCACTCACCCATTTCATTGATGAAGACACTGAGGCTCTGAATGTCTGGACTGAGCCGGGCAAGCATCATGGGCTGACCTGTGTTCCCCCAAAAGTCATGTTTCAGTTCTAACCCACATTTCCTCAGAACGAGGCTTTATTTGGAGATAGGAAAGAGGTAAGCAAGTTAAAATGAGGTCATTAGGGTGGGCCCCGACCCAGTATGACTGGTGTCCCTGTAAGAAGAGATCAGGATACAGACACAAAGGAAAGGCCACCTAGGGACATAGTAAGAAGGCGGCCATCTGCAAGCCAAGACAGACCACAGTAGAAACCATCCCAGCTGACATGTTGGGCTTGGATTTCCAGCCTCCAGAATCGTAAAAAAATTAATTTCTTTTGTTCAAGCCACCCATGTGTGGTGTATTGCTGTAACAGGCCCAGCAAACCAATACACAAGGTAGTGGACTAGAAAGTGGTTTGACCATAGGCCCCTCTGACTGCAGTGTCTGGGGGTTTCACTTCGGGCCCCCAGCATCCCTTCCAGAGGCTAAAACAACTCAGGACACTGAGATTTTGCACTCTAGGGTGACAGGAAAATGCAGCTTATAGGACAGCAGGTCTGAACTGGGGCAGTGAGCGTGCATGCTTTCTTTTAAGTATCTGCAGAGACATTCACACACATACAGCTCTAGAAAAATCCACCCAAGGTATCGACAGTAGTTGTCTTTGTGTGGGTGGGATTATGAGCGTTTTCTTACTTTCTTCTTGTTGCTTCTCCATAGCCTGTGATTTTCTATAGTGAATGTGTATTGCTCTATGGCAGAAAAATAAAATGAGAAACAGCAAAAACAGTGGCCTTGGTAAGTGGAAGCCTGGAGGCGGGGAGGCCAGGGCATGAGGTAGACAGGTTTTGGCTGGGGATGGTGAGTTCTGGGCTAGGCCTAGGGTAGGAGATGGGGGATAGGTTGGGGAAAGGGGAGGGGGACAGGGTGGTGCTGTGGCAGTGAAAGGCTTGGAGGCACTGGGGGGATGGCAGGGGTAGGGCTGCTGAATAAAGTACAAGACACCCAATTAAATCTGAATTTCAGATAATCAATCCAAAATGTTTTTAGTATAAGTATATCCCATGCAATATCTGGGACACACTTGTGCTAAACAATGATTTGTTGTTTATCTGAAATTAACATTCAACAGGACAGTCTGGGTTTTTGTTGTTGTTGTTGTTGTTGTTATATTTGTTTTTCTAAATATAACAACCCTCATGGAGGAAGAGTGGACAATGGCGAATCTGAGGGCCTGGGAGGAGCAGTCTCAGAGCTCAAAGGACAATACAGCCACGGTCCCGGAGGGCTTCAGTTCCATCTCTCAGAAATGGTTGGTTGCCTGTGGCCAGACAGAGGCCCTAGACTCTCCAGAGACTGAAAATCTGATGACCTGTGGCTAAGCACGGCCAGCTACATACACGGCAGACTCAGTGCAAAATGAAAATGTGGAATCCCCATTCAAAAAGCAGGGGAGGGTGCCACTAAAGGTATCAAATGTAACACCTTTCCCTTTCTCCCATGGCACCTCAACTTGCCATGGTGTTCACTTGTAATTTAATTCATTATAAACAAAGAAAAAGTAACATTTTCAATTATGTGTTAGTCTGGGTTATCCAGAGAAACAGAGCTAATAGGAGATGGATGGATGGATAGATAGATAGATAGATAGATAGATAATAGATAGATGATAGATAGGCAGACAGACTGACTAATTGATTGACTTCAAATTACTGCAAGGAATTGGCTCATAAATATGACCCCAAAAGCACAGTCAACAAAAGCAAAAATAGACAAAGGAGACAGCACCAATCTAAAAGGCAAAAGAAACAATCAACAGGGAGGAAGCAACCTAAGGAATGGGAGAAAATACCTGCAAACCATACATCTGATGAGGGGGTTACCTCCAAAATATATAAGAAACACAAACAAGTCAATAGCGAGAAAACAATCCCAATTAAAGAAAAGGCAAAGGTTGAAGGTGGTGGCTCAGCTGTAATTCCAGCTTTGGGAGGCCGAGGTAGGGGGATTGCTTGAGGTCAGGAGTTTAAGATCAGCCTAGGCAACATGGCAAGACCCCATCTCTAAAGCAAAAAAAATGTAAATGAGCAAAGGACCTGAATAGACATCTTCAAAAAAGAAAAACATACAAATGACCGACAGATACAGCTGACCTTTGAACAATACAGGTTTGAATTGCCAAGGTCCACTTATCCACAGATTATTTTCAATCAAACACAGGTCGAAAATACAGCATTTCCAGGATGTGAAACCTGTGTATACAGAGGGCCAACTTGATTTTTTGTATATGTGGGTTCCATGGGGCCAACTGAGGAACTTCAGTATGCTCAGATTTTGTAAATCTACAACTCCTTGAGCCAATCCCCTGTGGGCACAGAGGGACGAGATTATGTGAAAAAATGCCCAGCATCACTCATCCTCAGGAAAATGCAAATCGAAACCACAGTGAGCTGTCACCTCACACCTGTTATCACGGCTATCAAAAACCAAAAGAGATAACAGGTATCAGCCAGAATATGGAGAGAAGATCACCCTTGCAACATTGTTGGTGGGAATGGAAATTGGTGCAGCCAATACAGAAAAGAGTATGGAGGTTCCTCGAAAAATTAAACATTGAACTACCTTATAATCCAGCAATTCCACTTCCAGGTGTATATCCAAAGGGAATGAAACCAGTACGCCACAAACAGCTCTGCACTCCCAGTTCACTGCAGTACTATTCACAATAGCCAAGATAGAGGACCAACCTGAGTGTCCATCATTGAATGCATCGATAAAGAAAACGTGATGCCTATATGTAATGCAATATTATTCCACCATAAAAAACAATGAAATCCTGTCATTTTTGGAAACATGGACGAACCTAGAAGACATCATGTTAAGTGAATTAAACCAGACACAGGAAGACAAATACTCCACAACCTCGTCTCCTTGTGGAATCTAAAAAAGGTGAGCTCATCAAAGCAGAGGGCAGAAGGGTAGTTGCCAGGGGCTGAGGGTGGTGGAGAAATGGGCAGATGTGTGCTTGTCCCTGGGCTGAGTACTGTAAAGGCAGCTGTCGACTTTCGCCACCACAGTGCAACCGTACTCAGGGAGGTCATGGCTAGGGCTGGGCAGAGGAAGGAACCAGGGAGAGGTAGCTGTGTGTGAAAAGGCCAAGAAACAGCAAAACACGTCATTCAGTCAAAGATGTAATGCAGGTACGTGCCTGTGTGTGATGTGTGTGTTATCTGTGTTCATGTGTGTAATGTGCAAGTGTCTGCACATGTGTGTATGCTTTTGTGCATGTGTGTCTGCATGTGTGTTCGCATGTGAGGATGTGTAATGTCTAACATGTACATGTCTGTGCATGTGTGAGCATGTGTGAGGGGTATACATATAATGTCATCACTCTCTACAGCCTTGCTGAGTCCCTGATGCCCACCAGGCCTGTCCCTGTCCCCGGTGCCATCCTAACAGAGCAGTCAGGATAGCTGGAGAAACAGAAATCAACAACACAGAAAGCCTGGGAGGTGGAAAGACCAAGGAGGGAGGTCAGGGAGGGCTTCCTGGAGATGATGTATCATGAAGAAAAATTGGGAGAACCCCAGGAGGGAAGAAATGACATGTATGAAGCCTTGGCAGTGAGGAGCATCCTAGCAGGTATGGGCAAAGGCAGTGAAGTCCACGAGGCCAGGGAGGGAGAGGGTGAAGACAAAAGGTGAGGCTGGAAGACACTGTATGGAGTTGACCCTTTACCTTGAAGGCCCCAGGGAGAGATGGGAAAGTCCCATGCAGGTAAGCAGAGAGGCCAGAGGGAGGTTATCTGTGCTGAGAGGCTGCTGTTACATCATGATGGCCTAATCACCTGAAGGAAGATGCTGGATTCCAGCTCCTTCCTGTCACAGCCCTGTGTTCTCCAGCCTGAGCTTCCTCCCCCACTTATTGCTGGGCCCAATCATCCTGCTCTGAGCAGAGCTCAGGGCTGCCAAACAGAGCAGTGAGGGCAGCATCAGACACCTGCTCCACGTGCACAGCAGTGAGGGCAGCGCCAGGCTCCTGCTCCACGTGCACAGCAGTGAGGGCAGCGCCAGGCTCCTGCTCCACGTGCACAGCAGTGAGGGCAGCGCCAGGCTCCTGCTCCACGTGCACAGCAGTGAGGGCAGAGCCAGGCTCCTGCTCCACGTGCACAGCAGTGAGGGCAGCGCCAGGCTCCTGCTCCACGTGCACAGCAGTGAGGGCAGCGCCAGGCTCCTGCTCCACGTGCACAGCAGTGAGGGCAGCGCCAGGCTCCTGCTCCACGTACACAGCAGTGAGGGCAGCATCAGACTCCTGCTCCACGTGCACAGCAGTGAGGGCAGCGCCAGGCTCCTGCTCCACGTGCACAGCAGTGAGGGCAGAGCCAGGCTCCTGCTCCACGTGCACAGCAGTGAGGGCAGCGCCAGGCTCC